>JADRCD010210201.1:0-15260 GCA_019843815.1 Montemys delectorum
TATATATATATGAGAACACTGTAGCTGTCTTCAGACAAACCAGAAGAGGGCATCAGATCCTATTACAGATGGTTGTGAGCCACCATGTGGTTGCTAGGAATTGAACTCAGGACCTCTGGAAGAACAGTCAGTAGTGCTCTTACCCACTGAGCTATCTCACCAGCCCCAGAATTCTTATAATATCACTGAGGGATATAAATTGATCCTGCTTCCAGAGGGCAGTGCTGCTTGTCTCACATCTGTATTTTCATTTAAGGATGCATGTACATTCAACATGATTCTCACTGAGTCTTGATATAACAATGCATGATGTACAGCAGCTTTAATTAAAGCTACAAAATGCCGTAAGTCCACCAAAAAGAAATGTAGAACTCAACACCTCACTATTAGGAAAACAAATGATCTAGTAAGATTTTGTAGGGGCTGGAGAGATGGCTCAGTGGTTAAGAGCACTGACTGCTCTTCCAAAGGTCCCAAGTTCAAATCCCAGCAACCACATGGTGACTCACAACCATCCGTAGCACCCTCTTCTGGTGTGTCTGAAGGCAGCTACAGTGTAATTAGATATACTAAATAAATAAAATCTTTTAAAAAAATTTAAAAAAAAAAGATTTTGTGAAACCCATGATTTCTAGGAGATTAGTATGATTTACAGATAGATGTATGAAAAACATTCAACATGTTAGTCATTAAAGGAGAATATATGACAATACATTGTGGTGTCATTTTTTTCCTTTTTGAATTACTACCATCAAAAAGATAAAAGGCAGAGCAGGGGAGGGTTTTGTTGTGGAGGGACATTCATATTCAAATCCCGCCACCTATTCAAGGTTCCTCACAATTGACTGTAATTAGATGCAGGCAGATCTTGTTGCTTCTGGCCTCTTTTTGTACTCAAGTGAACATAATCACCCACAAACATACAAGCATACACAGAGATTTTCACCAGATGACTCAGCAGATAAAGATATTTGGTGTTCAAGTTTTGTGACCTAAGTTCCTAGAACACATAGAAATGTAGAAGTAGAGATTCAAGTCCGCAAAGTTGTCCTCTGATTGCTTCATTCATGACACAAACGTCAATCAAACATTAATAATGCTGTAAATTTAAAAATGAGTGAACATGAAAGGAAATGGTTGGATTAGAGGATAAATAAAATTTTGAGAATTTGTGAAAGAAATAAATTAGATTAGCTATCACATAAAATGTGTGAGTTCCTCAAATGATGAAAATAAGAATATTATGTTTTATCAATTGTACCATGAATTATGTGACCTACAGGTATCAAAGCAGTATTCTTATGAGATGCTTGAACAATGATGTTTATGTTGGCATAATTTGCAATGCTCAGAGTATTTCATAAATCTAAGTATCCTTTAGCAATAAGTGAATAGAGAAAAACTTGATTCAGCTGTGGTTTAAAAAAAGTTTTGTCATATGTGGCAAGGTGGGAAATGTGGAGGATATTGAATTAGGATATGGAATCTAGTTACAGATTATGAAAAGAGCATGATCATTCTGAGTAGCATGATCCGCAAATCAGAAACCAGTTGTGGAATGATGAGTACAGGATCTGAGAGAGGCAATGCAGTTAAAAGCCTGGCAAAAAACACTGAAGCAGAGGGCTTTAGATTCCCTCAGGGCAAATTTCAGAAACTAAATCTGATAGAGCTTTTCTTAAGTGTTTGAATTCAGGTTTGTTGTTACCATATCAACAGAATAACTTGTAAGTGATTAGAAGGATGTTTGTTGTTTGTTGTTTGTTTGTTTTGTTTTGCAAAATGGAATTAGTAACATGTAAGTCATGCTAACTTTGTAAAACATAAGCATAGATAAGGAAAATACATAATCATACAAGTTCAAATGAGAAGACTCACAAGAGAAACCAATCAAGGCTGTAACTGTGTATCTTTGATTTTTAACAATATTGCCTTTATGTTTTGCTATCCAGAGTCTTTTGAACTTTTATTGCTTTAGGGTGCTTTCTGATTTATTAAGTAAGCATTCTATATAAAATAAAATTTCAGAAATATAAGCAATTTCAAAATGAAGGATATTTACTTCTCATTATAGTAATGTTCTGCAGTTACTGTTAATCCCAGCACTTGGGAGGCAGAGGCAGGCATATATCTGAGTTCAAGGCCAGCCTGGTCTATAGAGTAAGTTCCAGGACAGCCAGGGCTACACAGAGAAACCCTGTCTCAAAAAAAAAAAAAAAAAAAAAAAAAAAAAAAAAATCAGAAGACTGTTCTGTAAACAACAAAAAAAAAATCTTTACAGCATATAAATGACTAGTTTATGATTAGATTTGAGAAATAATATAGTAGAGCATGTGTCCTTATAACATGTTGAAGCATATTTTGGGTATATGCCCAGGAGTGTTATACCTGAGTCCTTGGGTAGTATTATGTCCAATTTACTGAGGAATAATGAGATTGGTTTCCAGAGTGATTGTACCACCTTGCAATCCCAGAAGCACTGGAGGAGTGTTCCTCTTTCTTCACATCTTTTCCAGCATCTGCTGTCACCTGAGTTTTTTGATCTTAGCCATTCTGATTCGTGTGAGGTGGAATCTCAAGGTCATTTTCATTTGAATTTCCCTGATGACTAAGTTTGAACATTTCTCTTTTTTTATTACAGCATCTTTTTCTATTAAATTAATTTATTTTTTATACTCCATATTCCATTCGTCACCCCCCAACCACCCTCCAAATGCTCCACATCACACTCCTCCTCCCCACCCCACCCCACCTCTGTCTCCACTTGGATTCTTCCACCCACCACCACATCTGACCTCTAAACTCCCTGGGGCACTCCTCTTGAAGGTTAGGTGTATCATCTCTGAATGAACACAAACCCAGAAGTCCTCTACTGTATATATGTTGGAGGCCTCATATCAGCTGGTGTATGCTGTCTGTTTGATGGTCCAATGTTTTAGAGATCTCGGAGGTCTAGATTAATTGAGACTGCTGGTCCTCCTACAGGATCATCCTTCTCAACTTCTTTCAGCCTTCCTTAATTCAACAACAGAGTTCAGCTGCTTATGTCCATTGGTTGGGTGCAAATATCTGCACCTGACTCTTTCAGCTGCTTGTTGGGTCTTTGAAAGGGCAATCATGATAGGGTCCCTTTTTGTGAATGCTCCATAGCCTCAGTAATAGTGTTAGGTTTTAGGACCTCCCCTTGACCTATATCCCACTTTGGACCTGTCGCAGGACCTTCTTTTCCTCAGGATCGTCTCCATTTCCATCCCAGTAATTCCTTCAGGCAGGAACAATTATGGGTCATAGATGTGGTTGTAGGATGGCAACACCATCCCTCACTTGGTGCCTTGTCTTCCTGCTGGAGGTGGGCTCTACAAATTCCCTCTCCTTACTGTCAGATATTTTACCCTCCCTTTGATTCCTGAGAGTCTCTTAACTCCCAAATCTATGGTACCCTGAGGTTGCCTATTTTCATTCTTTCTGCTGACCCTCTGGACTTCAGTCCTTTTCCCTCACACATTACCAGATCAGGTTCTTTGATCCCCATCCCCATGTCCCATCTACTTACCCTCCCAGATCCCTCCCTCCTTCCCCACTTGTGATTGCTTTCTTCCCTCTACCAAGTAAGACTGAGGCATCCTCACTTAGACACTTCAGCTTGTTGACTATTTTGAATTCTGTGGACTGTGATTAGGGTATTCTGTACTTTTTTTTTTTTTTTGGCTAATATCCACTTATTAGTGAGTACATATCATGCATGCCTTTTGGGGTCTGAGTTACCTGACTCAGGATGATATTTTCTAGTTCAACCCATTTGCCAGTAAAATTCAGGGTGCCCTCACTCTTTTAAAAAAAAAAAACAAAAAAACTTTTATTACATTATGATGAGAAAAGTTACATGATTTCAATTTATCTGAATTTGTTAACATTTAAAAACATATTTTAAGTAAATAGAATTAAATCACATTCTTGTTTCCCTTTTGTACTCCCACTCCACCCAGAGATCCCCTTTCAATACCTACAATATCTTTTTGTCATATTCCTTAAAATATATAAAATATTATAACAGTACAAATAAGTATTATAAAAGTTGTTTTGATATAAAACAACAATCAATTTAACAGTCTTATGTAGATGCTTGTCTACAGCAATAGTAAAAATACATTTTTCTCCATATAAATGTTAAATAACTCCAAACACACTAACTGTATACTTCAAAATAATTCATCACTACTGGTATTTTCCTAAATGAACATAAATATATAAAGTCTTTTTGTTTGTTTTGTACTTAGTAGAGTTTAAAATCTTGGTTATTACTGTGGTGCAAGCCCAAAATAAGAACAATTTTTAGACATTGGATTTCATTGTAATAAGGCTATACTTCAATGACCTTCACATCACAAAAGGATTTTACCTCCATCTTAGCTAAGCTGAGAGTTGATAGTTCTGCTGCACCAAGAAATGAGTTATAGGCTCGATTTTTGGATACAGACTTCCTGCTATGGTCAAAGCTATTTGACTTGAGTGAGTGACTTTATTCTCAGGCCACAGAGAATAGGTTACATTCATTTAAGAAATGGTGTGTGTATTAAGATGGTCTATCCATAAAGTCATTCACCAATTGATTCAATGAACAATGGTTCTGCTTGGAGGGTGGCACAGACATTGGGTGAGGGTAAGAATTTGGTTCATTACCTGTGATAATTTGGAAAAGCATTCATCTCAAAGAAAGAGTAGCTTATAAAGTCCTCTTCTTCAAACTTGATATAAGAGTTACAAAGGTCAAGCAAAGCATTCAGTCTCACTCTTTGTTGTTCTCTTACAAGCAACCTCCCTAGTTAATGATCTATGTTTCTTTTGGGTATATAAACACTTTTGAAATATATAAGCTATTCTGAAAACCATAGTATAGTGTAAAGACACGAAATAAACAATACTACTAACAGGCTGAGACAGGAAAAGCAAGATTTGAAGACCCTTATGTTGTACACAGCAAGACACTGTCACAAACAAGCTAAAGTGTATATAGATTGTACAATGTTACACCTATTTCTCTAATTACCAAATTGGAGAGACCATTGAATGACAATCAACAAATTTCTAATTCCTCATATTATTGGATTTCAATCGATTAGGATATGTTGGTAATATTAATTTTCATATTAAGATATTAAGAAAAAGTAATTGTCACTTCCTGTTGTTTTTGTTGTAAGAGGTGGAATTAGGTTTGTGTGGATTTGTTGAAAGATTACCTTCTTGCTTCTTCTGGGGTGTAGTTTTGCTCCTTATGTTGTTGTTTTCCATCTATTATCTTTTGTAGGGATGGATTTGTGGAAAGATATTGTGTGAATTTTATTTTGTGATGGAATATCTTGTTTTCTCCATCTATGGTAATTGAGAGTTTTGCTGGGTACAGTAGCCTGGGCTGGCATTTGTGTTCTTGTAGGGTCTATATGACATCTGCCCATCTCTCCGAAGGATTTTACCTCTATCATAGCTAAGCTCAGAGTTGACAGTTCTGCTGCACCAAGGAATGAATTGTAGGCACGATTTTTAGATACAGACTTCCTGCTATGGTCAAAAAGCTATTTGACTTCTGGGCTAATAGCCACTTATCAGAGAATGCATACCATGTGTGTTCTTTTTGTGATTGGGTTACCTAACTCAGGATGATACTCTCCAGATCCATCCATTTCCCTAAGAATTTCATAAATTCATTGTTTTTAATAGCTGAGTAGTATTCCATTGTGTAGATGTACCACAGTTTCTGTATCCATTCCTCTGTTGAGGGACATCTGGGTTGTTTCCAGTTTCTGGCTATTATAAATAAGGCTGCTATAAACATGGTGGAGCATGTGTCCTTATTACATGTTGGAGCATCTTCTGGGTATATGCCTAGGAGTGGTATAGCTGGGTCCTCTGGTAGAACTATGTCCAATTTCCGGAGGAACCACCACACTGATTTCCAGAGTGGTTGTACCAGTTTGCAATCCCATCAGCAATGAAGAAGTGTTCCTCTTTCTCCACAATCTCTCCAGCATCTGCTGTCACCTGAATCTTATCCTAGTCAATCTGACTGGTGTGAGGTGGAAACTCAGAGTTGTCTTGATTTGCATTTCCCTGATGACTAAGGATGTTGAGCATTTCTTTAGGTGCTTCTCAGCCATTCGGTGTTCATCAGTTGAGAATTCTTTGTTTAGCTCTGTACTCCATTTTTTAATAGGCTTATTTGGTTCTCTGGAGTCTAACTTCTTGAGTTCTTTGTATACACTGGATATTAGCCCTCTATCAGATATAGGGTTGGTAAAGATCTTTTCCCAATTTGTTGGTTGCCATTTGTCCTATTGACCGTGTCTTTTGCCTTACAGAAGCTTTGCAACTTTATGAGGTCCCATTTGTCAATTCTTGATCTTAAAGCAGAAGTTATTAGCATTCTTTTCTGGAAATTTTCCCCTGTGCCTATTTGCTCGAGGTTCTTCCCCACTTTCTTTTCTATTAGTTTCAATGTATCTGGTTTGATGTGGAGGTCTTTGAACCACTTGACTTGAGCTTTGTACAAGGAGAAAGGAGTGGATCGATTTGCATTTTTCAACATGTTAACTGCCAGTTCAGCCAGCACCATCTGTTGAAAATGCTGTCTTTTTTCCACTGTACGATTTTAGCTCTTTTGTCAAAGATCAAGTGACCATAGGTGCATGGGTTCATTTCTGGGTCTTCAATTCTGTTCCATTAATCTACCTGCCTGTAACTGTACCAATACCTTGCTGTTTTCATCACAATTGCTATGTAGTACAGCTTAAGATCCAGGGTTGTGATTCCACCAGAGGTTCCTTTATTATTGAGAATAATTTTGGCTATCCTGTGTCGTTTGTTGTTCCAGATGAATTTGCAAATTGCTCTTTCTAAGTCTGTGAAGAATTGAGTTGGAATTTTGATGGGGATTGCATTGAATCTGTAGATTGCCTTAGGTAAGATGGCCATTTTTACTCTATTAATCCTCCCAAGCCATGAGCATGGGAGATCATTCCATCTTCTGAAATCTTATTCGATTTCCTTCTTCAGAGACTTGAAGTTCTTGTCAAAAAGATCTTTTACTTTCTTAATTAGAGTTACACCAAGGTATTTTATATTATTTGTAACTATTATGAAGGGTGTTGTTTCCCTAATTTCTTTCTCTGCCTATTTATCCTTTGTGTAGAGGAAGGCCTCTGATTTGCTTGAGTCAATTTTATATCCACCTCCATTGCTGAAGTTGTTTATCAGGTTTAGGAGCTCTCTGGTGGAGTTTTTGGGGTCACTTAAGTAAACTATAATATCATCAGCAAATAGTGATAATTTGACTTCTTCCTTTCCAATTCATATCCCTTGGATCTCCTTTTGTTGCCTAATTGCTCTGGCTAGAACTTCAAGTACAATAGTGAATAGATAGGGAGAGAGTGGGCTGCCTTGTCTAGTCCCTGACTTTAGTGGGATTGCTTGAAGTTTCTTTCCATTTAGTTTGATGTTGGCTACTGGTTTTCTGTATATTGCTTTTACTATATTCAAGTATGGACCTTGAATTCCTGATCTTTCCAAGACTTTTATCATGAAGGGATGTTGGATTTTGTCAAATGCTTTCTGTGTATCTAGTGAGATGATCAGATGGTTTTTTTCTTTGAGTTTGTTTATGTAGTGAATTACATTGACCAACAGGGAGTGCTTGAAGAATGTCATTCTTGACTTTTCATTAACAAATTCACACCTACACACATATGCAATGATTTGCAACACACACACATACAAACACACTACATGTAAAAAATGTGCCAGAGAGCTGGAAAGATGGCTCGGCAGTTAAGAGCACTGAAGCACTGACTGCTCTTCCAAAGGTCCTGAGATCAAATTCCAGCAACCACATGGTGGCTCACAACCATCTGTAATATGATCTGATACCCTCTTCTGGTGTGCCTGAAGACAGCTACATTGTACTTATATATAACAATAAATAAATCTTTTAAAAAAAATATGCTAGAGATTACTAAATAGAACTCAAGTAGAATTTTTGGGTATTACTTATATATATTATTATATCATCAGCAAATAGCAAGACTTCTTCCTTTCCAATTTCTATCTCATTAATTTCCTGTTTTATTTGTCTTACTCCTCTGACTAAAAGTTCAAGTACTATATTGAATAGCCAGGGAAAGAATGGGCAGTCTTGTCTTGTCCCTGATTTTAGTGGAATTGCTTTAATTTTCTCTTCATTTATTCTAATGTTGGCTATTTGCTTGCTGTATATTGCTTTGATTATGTTTAGGTATGTGCCCTGTATCTCTGATCTCTCTAAAACTTTTAACATGAAGGGATGTTCAATATTATTGAGGGCTTTCTCAGCATCCTTGCTTGAAAATAGAAGTCTATCATTACTGTACTCTGTGAGGCTCTACCTCTCAGTTGACTCAAACAGATGAAGACACCACAGCCAAACAGTGTATGCATCTTAGAGATTCTTATGGAAGAGTAAGGGGAAGGATTGCTGGTCCCAAAGGAGATAGAAACTCCACATGAAAACCAACAGCATCAATTCACCTGGACCTTTTGGGTTCAAAGAGATGGAATTAACCATCCAAAGAGCATATAAAGGGTGGAACTAAGCCTCCCCTCACATATGTAGCAGATGTGCAGCTTGGTCTTCATGTGGGTCTCGAACAACTGGAGCCAGGGCTATTATCCCAAAAGCTTTTGCTTGTACTAAGAATATGTTCTTCTAGCTGCACTGTTTTGTCTGACCTCAGTGGGAGAGGATGTGCTCAGCACCTAAGAGACTTGATGTGCCAGGGTGAAGGGATACTCAGGAGGGTTCCACCCATTCAGAGGTAGTAGTGGTAGGAGAAGTTTTACAGAGTAGTGTGACTGAGTGGGGACAATGAGGAGGATTTTCAGTGAATAAATAAAAAATAAATAAATAAATAAAAACACGAGTACTTCAGTAAAAACTCTCTACATTGTGCTCTGTGAAAAGACATCAAAAACTGCTCAGGTGGAAGTTTTTCTGCAATATTCTTATCAAAGTATTTTGGAAATTTAATGTTCAGTTCATTATGGGGAAAATGACATTTTAGTACTGGGCAGGCTGAGTCAGAAGGACTGACAGGAAGTTAAGGTCAACCTGATTACATAGTAACTTTCATCCAAACTAGCTTACTTAGCAAGGAAGATCTAATAACCGGAATTAGAGTAAAATTTTAAATTGAAATAACAAAAAGGTTTTCTGTAGTACTTTTATTTTTTTAACAGTGTAGTCCTTATCCAGGCCTGCTCCAACCTCCTGAAGTTCCTCATCCCAGTCCTCCTCCCACCTGTCTCCAAGAGGACATCCCTATCTGCCCAACACCCTGCCAGGCCTCCCCACTCCCTGGGACCTCAAGTTTCTCAAGGGTTCAGCACATCTTCTCTCACTGAGGCCAGAGCACGCAGTCCTCTGCTGTTATTGTGTCCTGGCCTCATACCAGCTAGTATATGCTGCCTGGTTGGTGGATCAATGTCTGAGAGATCTCAGGGGTCCAGGTTAGTTGAGACTGTTGGTCTTCCTATAAGGTCTCCCTCTTCTTCTGTTGCTTCCCTAATTCAATCACAGGCATCTCCAACTTCAGTCCATTGGTTGGGTGTAAGGATCTGTGTCTCTCTCAATAAGCAGATTGTTGGACTTCTCAGAGGACAGCTATACTAGTCTCTTGTCTGTTAGCACACCACAGCATCAATAATAGTGTCAGGCCTTGGAGCCACCCTTTGAGGTGGATCTCAAGTTAGGCCTGTCCCTGGACCACCTTTCCATCAGTCTCTTCTTCATTTTTCTTTGTGTTGTTCTTTTATACAGGAAAAATTTTAGATCAGAGTTTTTATCTTGGATAGCAACCCCATCCCTCTCGATACCCTGTCTTTCTACTGGAGTTGGACTCAACAAGTTCCCTCTCCCCACTGTTGGGTATTTTATCTAAGGTCCCTCTGATTCCTGAGAGTCCTTCACCTCCCAAATATTAGGTACATTCTAGTGGATCTCCCCACCTCCCATTCCCACCCCCTAGGTTGTATATTTCCATTCATTCTGCAAGTCCTTAGGGCTTTCCTCCTGTTTCCCTCCACCTCCCCCAGGATTTGACCATGTTCCTCCTTTTACCACCCAACTCCTCTTACACCCAAGTCTGTCCCTCTCTCTGCCTCATTTGATTGATTTCTTCTCCCTCCAAAGTGGGACTGAAGCATTTTCACTTGGGCCTTCAGCTTGCTAACCTTCTTGAGTTCTGTGGATTATATCCTGGGTATTCTGTACTGTTCTGGCTAAAATCCACTTATTTGTGAGTATATACCAAACATGTCCTTTTGGGTCTGAGTTACTTCACTCAGGACGATATTTTCTAGTTCCATCTATTTGCATACAAAACTGATGATGTCCTTGTTCTTAATATCTGAATGGTATTCCATTATGTAAAGGAACCATATTTTCTGTATCTATTCTTTTGTTGTGGGATGTCTGGGTTGTTTCTTGCTTCTGGCCATCATAGTTAAGGCTGCTATGAACATAATGGAGCCCATGCCCCTGTGGTATGGTGGGGTAGCTTTTAGGTATATACTCAAGAATAGTATAGCTGGGTCTTCAATAGATCTATTTCCAAGTCTCTGAGGAACCTCCAGATTGATTTCCAGAGTGGTTGTACTAGTTCAGTTTGCAATCCCACCAGCAATGGAGGAGTGTTCCTCTTGCTCCACTTCCTCACTAACATGTGCTATCACCTGAAGTTTTGATCATAGCTATTCTGAGGTGTGAGGTAGAATCTCAGGGTTGTTTTGATTTGTATTTCCCTGATCACTAAGGACTTTGAACATTTCTTTAAGTGCTTCTCTACCATTTGAGATTCCTCTGCTGTGGTTTATCTGTTTAGCCCTATAGCCAATATTTTTTAATTGTGTTGTTTTGTTTTTTGGAGGTTAGCTTCTTGGAGTAACTAAAACCATACAAGTGAAAGACCTGTATGAGAAGAATTTCAAGTCTCTTAAGAAAGAAATCATAGAAGACCTCAGAAAATGGAGAGATCACCCATGCTTAGTAAAAATGGTCATCTTACCAAAAGCAAACTACAGATTCAACACAATCCCCATCAAAATTCTAACACAGTTCTTCAATGATATGGAAAGAATGATTCTCAGCTGGGCCATGGTGGCGCACGCCTTTAATCCCAGCACTTGGGAGGCAGAGGCAGGTGAATTTCTGAGTTCAAGGCCAGCCTGGTCTACAGAGTGAGTTCCAGGACCGCCAAGGCTACACAGAGAAACCCTATCTCAAAAAAGCCAAAACAAAAACCAAAACAAAACAAAAAAAGAAAGATTCTCAATTTCTTATGTGAAAATAAAAATAAACCAGGATATCAAAAACAATTCTTAACAATATAAGAGCTTCTGGTGAAATAATCATCGGTAACCTCAAGCTGCACTACATACCAATAGAGATAAAAACTACACGGTATTGGTACAGAGACAGACAGGTATATCAATGGAGTAGAATTGAATACCCAGAAATAAAACCACACAGTTATAAAAACATGATTTTTGACAAAGAAGCCAAAAATATACAATGGAAAAAAAAAGAAGAAAGCATCTTCAATAAATGGTAGGTGGCCATCAGTATGCAGAAAACTGAAATGGCAACCAACAGATTGGGAAAAGATCTTTACCAATCCTACATTCAATGAAGGGCTAATATCCAATATATACAAAGAACTCAAGTAGTTAGACTTCAGAGAATCAAATAACCCTATTTTAAAATGAAGCCTGAAGCCAGGAGGTGGTGGCGCACACCTTTGATTCCAGCACTTGGGAGGCAGAGGCAGGCAGATTTCTGAGCTCAAGGCCAGCCTGGTCTACAGAGTGAGCTCCAGGACAGCCAGGACTACACAGAGAAACCCTGTCTCAGGGAAAAAAAATGAAGCCTGATATAGCTCATGTGATGCTCTGCCAGTGCCTGACAAATACAGAGGTGGATGCTCTCAGCCAACCATTGGACTGAGCACAAGATCCCCAATGGAGGAGCTAGAGAAAGGATGGAAAGAGCTGAAGGAGGGACAACAACCCGTACCTCTAGAATTCCCAGGGACTAAACCATTAACCAAAGAGTACACATGGAGGGACCCATGGCTCCAGCTGCATATATAGCAGAGGATAGCCTTATTGGATCTCAATTCTTGGGTCCAAGTCATAGTAGATGTAGCTCTAGTTTTGAAACCAGAGATCAACTTTGTTTTTTTAGTAAAATATGTGAATTTGCCTACAAATACCTGTGTCACACTGAGGAATGTTCCATAGGTTTAAAAAGTGAAGGAATATAAATGGTTACTTTCAGTACCCATACTTAATTATGCATAGTCATTTTTGAAGACACAGTGATTTTTTTTTTTTTTTTTTTTTTTTTTTTTTTTTTTTCGAGACAAGTTTTCTCTTTTTTGTCCTGGCTGTTCTGGAACTCACTTTGTAGCACAGGCTAACCATGAACTCAGAAATCTGACTGCCTCTGTCTCTGCCTCCCAAGTGCTGGGATTAAAGGTGTACACTACTACTACCTGGCATAGTGATGACTTTTATAAATGAAATATAACATTTCTTATCTGAAGATGCCAATTTTCTTCATAAGCTGATAAGAAAAATATTGCATAGGTTGCTGAAAATATCTACTACCTAACCTATATGAAACGGGGTAGGCAACATTTTTATAGTGACATGATGTTTGTTTTGGACATCATGTGGATAAATTTGGATGAATATGTGCTATATATTATAAAGAGTGCTGTGCAGATACAAGAAATTCTCAAATTTTCTCACTAACGAACATTGAGTCAAACACACTTCCAATAGTCTAATTCATGCACTGGTGAATTTATCAATTTTCCCCTCTGTTAACAGCAAAGACCCAGACGCTGATTATGAACACAGAAAAATTACAACTGTAAATTTTTCTTTCTTTATTGAAATCCAGGGTTAATCCAGATCTAATAATGGCATTTGAGAACATCACTGTTTTTACTGATTTTGTCTTGTTAGGACTTTCTGGCAGACAGGATTGCAACAGGGCCTCTTTGTATTGTTCTTCCTTGTTTATAGCCTGACTATAATTCCTAATCTAGGGATGGTTATATTGATTAAACTAGACAGCAGGCTTCACACACTTATGTACTATTTCCTGAGCAACCTGTCCTTCTGTGACATCTGCTACTCCTCCACAGTCTCTCCCAAGATGCTGGCTGATTTCTTGTCTAAAAAGGAGAGGATTGCTTACAATTTATGTGCTCTTCAAATGTATTTTTCTGCAGCCTTTGGAGATACAGATTGTCTCATACTAGCTGTCATGGCCTATGATCCTTATGTTGCCATCTGCAGTCCCCTGCTCTATACAGTTGCAATGTCCAAGAAGGTCTGCACTCAGCTTGTGGCTGTTCCCTATGCAGCAGGCTTGGTGGATTCAGCCTTCCACACATCCTGTACATTCTGACTGTCCTTCTGCAATTTAAATGTCATCAACCACTTTTTCTGTGACATTCCCCTCTTGCTGGCCCTCTCCTGCTCAGATACATCCATCAATGAAATAGTGATGTTCACATTCATTGGCTGCCTTGTAGGGTGCAGCATTGTCACTGTCCTTCTCTCCTACTACTACATCATTGCTACCATCTGCAGGATGAACTCTGCTGAGGGCAGACGCAAAGCATTTTCCACATGTGCCTCCCACCTCATGGCTGTGGCCATTTTTCATGGAACTCTGCTTTTCACGTATTTCTGACCCAGCTCAAGTTACTCCATGGACACAGACAAAATGGCCTCTGTTTTCTATACAGTTGTGATTCCTATGTTAAACCCACTGATCTATAGTTTGAGAAATAAGGATGTGAAGGGGAGCCGGGCATAGTGGTACAATCCTTTAATCCCAGCACTTGGGAGGCAGAGGCAGGTGGATTTCTGAGTTCAAGGCCAACCTTGTCTACAGAGTGAGTTCTAGGACAGCCAGGGCTACACAGAGAAACCCTGTCTCAAAAAAACAAAACAAAACAAAAAAAGACTGTAAGGATGTGAAGGGGGCTCTGAAGAAGGCAATCAATATTAACTTGTGGCCTGGGTGAAATTCTGTTTCACATGACAAAATAAATAGAATATTCTGAGGCTATGTTTAAATTTATTAATATACATTCCCTTGTTACAACTTTTGCAATATTTCCTACTGAGAATTCAGTGTAACAAAAGCAATCACTCTCCTTAGTCTTCAGTCTAAACTAATAAATGACAAAGAAACTTGCATTTGAATTTTGTAGAGGGCCCTTAGCACCTTTTTACTTGGATATATGAGATACAACAGGGCTCAGTAAACTCTTTTTTAGTTTTTTGAGACAAGGTTTCTCTGTATAGCCCTGGATGTCCTGGGACTCACTCTGTAGACTAGGCTGGCCTCAAACTCAGATATCTGCCTGCCTCTGCCTCCCAAGTGCTGGGATTAAAGGTGTGCACCACCACTGCCCGAGCAAACTCTTAACATCAAAAATCCCTCAACTTTTTCCTCTAGTTTCAATAAAGGGTCAATAAATAAAGTTGATACATTCAAAGTGAATGTTGTAGATTGAAAATAAATTTTGTTGCTGTTGTTTGGCAATAATCAGGTCTATTATTGTCATTCAAATTATATACAGAACATTTCAATCAATAATTAGTGTGTTAATGTAAAAACACAAGCAAACAACAGATACCTGCTTTAGACTCTCACCCTGTGTTGCTCTTATTATTATGTCATTTAGTTTATATTATTTTTACTTGTATTTTCATCTTAAGATAAAAGGTTCTCATTAAAAGCCAGCTATTCAATAAATAAGGGTATATACTTTTTTTTTCTTTTTTTATTAAATATTTTCTTTATTTACATGTAAATTTCTCCTTTCCCAGTTTCCCCTCCAAAAAACAAGCAAACAAACAAACAAACAAAACCAACAAGAACAAACCCCTGTTGCCTCCCCACTCCACATGCCTGCCACCCCACCCTCTCCTACTTATTGGCCCTGGCATTCCCTTACACTGGGGCACAAAACCTTCATAAGGCTGAGGTCCTTTCCTTCCATTGATGATTGAATTTGCAATCCTCTACTATACACATGCTGCCAAAACATTCAGTCCCACCATATATAGTCCTTGCTTGGTGGTTGGGTCCCTGGGAGCTCTGAGGGTATGTACTGGCTAGTTTTGTGTGTCAACTTGACACAGGCTGGAGT
>JADRCD010210202.1:0-11633 GCA_019843815.1 Montemys delectorum
CTTCAATAATTTTGTTGAAGATATTTACTGGCCCTTTAAGTTGGAGGTCTTCACTCTCTTCTATACCTATTATCCTTAGGTTTGGTCTTCTCATTGTGTCCTGGATTTCCTGGATATTTTGGGTTAGGGTCTTTTTGCATTTTGCATTTTCTTTGACTGTTGTGTCAATGTTGTCCATGTTATCTTCTGCCCGTGAGATTCTCTCTTCTATCTTTTGTATTCTGTTGGTGATGCTTGCATCTATGTTTCCTGACTTTTTTCCTAAGATTTCTAATTCCAGGGTTGTCTCTTTTTGTGATTTCTTTATTGTTTCTACTTCCATTTTTAGATCCTGAATGGTTTTACTCAATTCCTCCACCTGTTTGTTTGTGTTTTCCTGCAATTCCTTAAGGGATTTTGGGTTTGCTCTTTAAGGGCTTCTACTTGTTTACGTGTGATCTCCTGTAATTCTTTATGGGATTTTTTTTGTTTCCTCTTTAAGGGCTTGTACCTCTTTACCTGTGTTCTCTTGTATTTCTTTAAGGGAGTTATTCGTGTCCTTCTTAAGTTCCTCTATCAGCACTGTGAGATATGATTTTAGATCCAAATCTTGCTTTTCTGGTGTTTTGTGATATCCAGGGCTTGCTGCGGTAATAGTACTAGGTTCTGATGAAGCCAAGCAGTCTTGGTTTCTTTTGGTAGGATTCTTGGGTTTGCCTTTCACCATCTCTTGATCTCTGGTGTTAGATGTTCTTGGTGTCTCTGATTAGAGCTTGTCCTGTCCTTGCCACCCTGCAACTCCCCTGCAGTCTCTGGGCTGAAGTCCACCCTGGAGGCAGGCCCTCCACTAGCAGGGAGGGGGCAGAGATGGTCGCTGCTCCAGCTTTGTCACTAGGAAGCTGAGAGGATCCTGTCCCTGCAGCCCTGCGACTCCCCTGCAATTCTGAGGTCTGGGCCTCCAGGCTGGTCCCGCCTTAGAAAGTCACCAGAGAGCAAATGGCAGATCTCACCTGAGTCTCTGGGCTGAAGCCCCTAGGTGCATTTATAGATTATATTTAATGATCTTTTTCATACAAAACACTATAAGGCAATATTTTACTTTTCATCAATTAAAACATTTACTAATGAGAATCATTTGCAAAAATGAGAAGGAGTTGATGTGGAGTAGTGTTTAGAACATGAGGTTGCTAAACTTCAAATCAGTATTATGTCTGTACAGTGGTTAAAACCATGCAGAAAACACATTTGCATTCTGGCTCATCCTCATGACCTTGAGCAACCATCAATCTCTCTGTGCAGCATTTACTGCTTTGCAAGTGGGGTTAATAACATCTTACCTAACTTATTGGATGAGAATGTGAAATTGTCCTTGAGAAATTTGTTTTGTGTTGTTTTGTTTGAGACAAAGATTTATGTAGCCCAGGCTGTATGAAACATAGATGAGCTTGAACTCCTGATTTTCCCACTTGTACTTCCCAAGTGCTGCAACTGTAACTAATTTTCCTTTTTTCCTTTCTGAAATGGACACATTGTTCTTAGAGTTTTTATAACCAGCTTTTGTTATGCTCTTCCCTGCCTGCTGTCTTTGTTTTTGTTTTTGTTTTTTTTTTTGTTTTTGTTTTTGTTTTTTTGAGACAGGGTTTCTCTTTGTAGCCCTGGCTGTCCTGGAACTCACTCTGTAGACCAGGCTGGCCTCAAACTCAGAAATCTGCCTGCCTCCGCCTCCCAAGTGCTGGGATTAAAGGCGTGCGCCACCACCGCCCGGCCTGCTGTCTTTTGTAAATTGTAGGGGGAGGTGCCGATAGTAAGGTCTGGTTTCTTAATTGGTTTTCTGATTTGGTCAATAAAGAAGGTGGGAGCCAATTGCTGGGCAAGAGGTATAGGTGGGACTTCCAGGTCCTAGGAAGAAATAGAGACTTGAGGAGAGAGAAGGAGCTTTTTCTACCAGTCTTTGAAAGGAGAAGTATGATACAATCATGCAAGATCTTGGGGATTCTAGAACTGGTTGCCTCCACCACTGGCAGAGGCTGGCTGATAGAGGCTAGCTGATATGGTGAGGACAAGAGATTCTGTGTCCAACCATTATATTATCTGGCAAGTTCTAAAATAATAAAGCTGTCTAAGTATTTTTATATGTGGAACAAAGGTGGGTAGACTGGTATGGTAATTAATTTGTTGGATTAAGGGATTTGTGTGTGTGTGTATGTCTCTTTCTTTCTCTCTCTCTCTCTCTCTCTCTCTCTGTGTGTGTGTGTGTATGTGTGTGTGTGTATGTGTGTGTGTGTGTGTGTGTGTAGAGTCAGCATAGCTCACTCAGCAACACACTTGTTGTGAAAGACAAGGACTTGAGTTTGGTCTCCAGAACTGTTGTAGTGTTGGCTCCTGCATATGCTGTGCCACAGGGCTCCATAGCTTGGTGAGGTGGGACTCGGGGAGTTTGACTGCACTGACCCCATGCTGTTGTCGGGTGAGTGCTGGGTTGTAGGGAAGCCCCAGGATACTGCTTAGGGGCAGGAAAGCAGAGTCTGAGGCATGGTCCCAGAGTTCCCTGGGCCTGAGAAGAAGTTGGGGTGTGGAGTTCCCAAGCTCTTGGACACTCAGGTGAGGCTGGAAGTCCTGGAAGAGCTGAGAATGGAATCTCGGCCCATGCATAGGCTAATCTAGCCCAGGGCCGTGCTCAGGGTGGGAGGGTCTGGCAGAAGGAAGGGGAAGTGGGGAACTCCCGGCTGGTCTCACGGTGATTGTCCTTGGCTAGACGACAGCAGACCTGGACTTAGTGGTGGTTGTTGTGACTGGGAGTGCAGAGAGGCCTTCTACAGGAGATTTAGACAGTGGTGGCTCTGTAAGCAAAGGCCTTCTCCACGGCTCCCCACCACAGCAGATCCTGATGAAAAGAGATAGTCTGTGGGTCCAAATCATTTACTGCCACGGTGGAAGGTGGATGTGTAAAACCATACCCCACTTTTCATTGTGGACCTGAGACTAAATACCTTTTGTCTGGGAAGGAAAGCTTATTGGCTAAGCCCTCCAGACCTCTAGGTACGCCATTAGAATGGCTATCTCTGTCTTGAGCCTACATTACCACAGCTCATGTCCTTCCCCTCGTCTACATGTGGAGGGGCTTGGGATGACGCCCTTGTGTGACTGATGGCCACAAATCTACGGGAGGTTGTGTTTCATGACAGGAACCTGGTGCCCGGGAGTAGGCAAAGCTCCTACCATTGCTTCAGCGTCTCTGGGGCTTCTAGCCTTAGCTCAACTGAGGACCAGGATACCTTTCATGGTCCACTTCCCCACAAACTGGTGTAAAAATTCTTGTAGCCCCAATGCCGAGGAGGTCAAGATAGGTGCGTCACCGAAGCTCACTGGCCAGCCAGCCGAGCCTACATGGTGAGTTTCAGAGCAATGGAGTTTGAAATCCAAGGGTTTTCTGTGGCCTCCACAGTCAAGAATATGTGCTCAAGGGTGTGCCTACACACCTACCTCCCAAATGAATAAGTAACTGGTGGTACTAACTAGGACACCTTTGCATGTGTCTGTACTGGCATCTCCAGAGAGGACTGGCTGAGGGGAGAAGAAGCACAGTGATGTGGGTGTGGCACTGTCTCGCAGGCTGGAACCACAGACTAAAGAATGAAAGAGCCAGATGAACATCAGGCTTCCTCTTTCCCTGCTTCCTGGGATGCTAGGATGTAGACAGGACCAAGTAGCTTCATGTTGCTTCTGCTGCCATGTTCCTGCCATGGTGGATGGTACCCTCACACTGAGAGTCTGGATGTGTCTTTCTTAAGTTGCTTCTTGTCGGGTATTTATCACAGCTATGAGAAAGTAACTAATACCTCTTGTATATCAGTTAATTGTGTGATACTGTGACAATATCCCTGATGGAAACAGCTTGGAAGGAAATATTTATTTTGTTTGGCTTATGGTTTTGGGTGGATTTCAGTCCATTGTAACAGGAAAGGAATGGTGGCCATCAGAGGAAGCAGGGGCTTTGCACATTTTATATTTCGAGGAAGCAAAGAAAAGGAATACATGAAGGAGACAGAGAAAGTCCTAGCCCCTAAGGTCAAAGCATCAAAGATCCACTTTCTCCAGTAAAGCTCTGCCTCCTCTTCTTCACCCCACCCCTGTTATGTCATCCTATAATGAATCCAATCCATCAAGACAATATTCTGTTTGTGGGGTTATGCCTTTGTGGCCACTGTACAGAAGGTGTATGTCTTAGGAATCTCATAGGATTTCCCCAAATCCACTCAAATGGACAAGATTAATAAATATCACAACAGTTTAAACCAGAATGGGGCTTCACTCTGGGCTGAGCTGTTGTCTCCTTTCCCATCTCTTTTTAGTCCTACTTGGTAGTTTTTGGATTGAATTACTCACTAATGAAGTAAGGTAGGATCTTGCTTAATTAAAAAGAAAACTGCTATGGAAATGGTTCTTTTGTAACCGTACAAAGAACATTACAAATGATCCCCATAAGAATCTCACCCGGTGTACTGGCTAGTTTTGTGTGTCAACTTGACACAGGCTGCAGTTATCACAGAGAAGGGAGCTTCAGTTGGGGAAGTGCCTCCATGAGATCCAGCTGTGGGGCATTTTTTCAATTAATGATCAAGGGGGTAGGGCCCCTTGTGGGTGGTGCCGTCTCTGGGCTTGGAAGTCTTGAGTTCTATAAGAGAGCAGGGGAAGCAAGCCAGTAAGAAACATCCCTCCATGGCCTCTGCATCAGCTCCTGTTTCCTGATCTGCTTGAGTTTCAGTCCTGACCGCCTCTGATGATCAACAGCCATGTGGAAGTGTAAGCCAAATAAACCCTTTCCTCCCCAACTTGCTTCATGGTCATGATGTTTGTGCAAGAATAAAAACTCTGACTAAGACACTCGGCTTCAACAAATATCATATTTGTGCTATTTTATTTGTTTCCTTCTTTTTTTTCCCCTTAAGTTTGCTTTAACAAATCTCAGACATTGTATTGGCTCATCCACCTGTACAAATATTTCAATATAAAGTTCTAATGAATAACTACAAAAACTGACAGAGTGGGAGTAACTGGGACTGGCTGGACCAGGCACACAGGAACTCCACCAGCCCAGTGGCTCTGGTTCCTTCCAGTCTCTCTGAGCTGGTGTCCTGAGCAGACCTTGGGCGCAAGCTCTGCAGCCAGTCCCACAACATCCAGAGGAAGCTCCATTCCCAGGTTCTCTAACAAGCCCAGGATCACAGGATCACAGAGACAGCTTGACTCTGAGGAGTTGTGACATAAGCAGGATCACAGGAAGGACAGGCTCCAGTTAGATTTAGCAAGGGCAGGTAGCACTAGAGATAACCAGATGACAGGGGGCAAGCGTAAGAAAATGAACAACACAAACCAAGGTCACTTGGCATCATCAGAACCCAATTCTCCCACCATAGCAAGTCCTGGACACACCATTACACCAGAAAAGCAAGATTCAGATATAAAATCACTTCTCTTGAAGCTGATACAGGACTTTAAGAAAGACATAAATAGCACCCTCAAAAAAATACAGGAGAACACAGGTAAACAGCTAGAAGCCCTTCAAGAGGAAACACAAAAATCCCTTAAAGAACTACAGGAAAACACAATCAAACAGGTGAAGGAAATGAGCAAAACCATCCAGAATCTAAAAATGGAAATAGAAACAATAAAGAAATCAGAAAGGGAGACAACCCTGGAGATATAAAACCTAGGAAAGAAATCAGGAGTCATAGATGCAAACATCACCAACAGAATACAAGAGATAGAAGAGAGAATCTCAGGGGCAGAAGACACCATAGAAAACATTGACACAACAGTCAAAGAAAATGCAAAAAGCAAAAAGCTCGTAACCCAAAACAGCCAGGAAATCCAGGATGCAATGACAAAACCAAACCTAAGGATAATAAGTATAGAAGAGAGTGAATACTCCCAATGTAATGGGCCAGTAATTATCTTCAACAAAATTGTAGAAGAAAACTTCCCTAACCTAAAGAAAGAGATGTCCATGAACATACAAGAAGCCTACATAACTCCAAATAGACTGGACCAGAAAAGAAATTCCTCCCGTCACATAATAATCAAAATACTAAGTGCACTAAACAAAGAAAGAATTTTAAAAGCAGTGAGGGAAAAAGGTCAAGTAACATATAAAGACAGGCCTATCAGAATTACACCAGACTTCTCACCAGAGACTATGAAAGCTAGGAGATCCTGGACAGATGTCATACAGACCCTACAAGAACACAAATGCCAGCCCAGGCTACTATACCCAGCAAAACTTTCAATTACCATAGATGGAGAAACAAGAAGGTAATCTTTCAACAAATCCACACAAACCTAATTCCACCTCTTACTTTTTCTTAATATCTTAATATGAATATTACCAACATATCCTAATCGATTAAAATCCAAAAATATGAGGAATTAGAAATTTGTTGACTGTCTTCCAATGGTCTCTCTAATTTGGTAATTGGAGAAATAGGTCCAATATTGTACAATCTATATACACTTTCAACTTATTTGTTCATGACAGTGTCTGGCTGTGTACAACATAATGGTCTTGAAATCTTGCTTCTCCTATCTCAGCCTCTCTACTAGTAGTGTTGTTTATTTCATGTTTTTACACTATACTATGGTTTTCAGAACAGCTTATATATTTCAAAAGTATTTATACACCGAAAAGAAACATAGATGATTAACTAGGGAGGTGGCTTGTAAGAGAGCAACAAAGAGTGAGAGTGAATGCTTTGCTTGACGTTTGTAACTTTTGTATCAATTTTGAAGAAGAGGACTTTATAAGTTACTCTTTCTCTGAGATGAATGCTTTTCCAAATTATCACAGCTAATGAACCGAACTCTTACCCTCACCTAATGTCTGTGCCACCCTCCAAGCAGAACCATTGTTCATTGAAACAGTTGGTGAATGACTTTATGGATAGACCATCTTAATACATACACCATTTCTTAAATGAATGTAACCTGTTCTCTGTGGGCTGAGAATAAAGTCACTCACTCAAGTCAAATAGCTTTGACCATAGCAGGAAGTCTGTATCCAAAAATCGTGCCTACAATTCATTCCTTGGTGCTGCAGAACTGTCAACTCTCAGCTTAGCTACTGTGGAGGTAAAATCCTTTGGTGATGTGAGGGTCATTGAAGTACAGCCTTATTACAATGAAATCCAATGTCTAAAAATTGTTCTTATTTTGGGCTTTTAAACTCTACTAAATACAAAACAAACAAGCAAAAAGATTTTATATATTTATGTTAATTTAAGAAAATACTCGTAGTGATGTATTATTTTGAAATATACAGTTAATATATTTGGAATTATTTAAAATTTATATTGAGAAAAACATATGTATTTTCAGTATTGCTGTAGACAAGCATATATATACACATATACATATGAGAGCAATCCAAGTAAACCTGGCCTTCTTGTCTGGTTTCTGCAAGCACTAGCACAATACGGCATTCACACAAACACACAAATAAAAAGAAATCTTATAAAAACGATAGTACCATTCTAACAGTTAAGTTCCCAATAATTGCTTAGTATTACTGAGTTCTAGTTTCCCCCAATGTCTCAGTTGCATCTTTTTACAGTATTGTGAGAAGTTTACCAGAGATGACAACTCAGACATAGTATATATATAATCCAAGTCTGTATTGCGGCCAGCTGGGACCACACCCACGTGTTGGGAGTGTGTCTGGGTGTGGCCCCAGTGTCCACAACACCGGGTTTTTGATTGCAGAGACTTCATCAGGGCGTCTCCCTCTGGTAATTGTAGTGGAGCCTTCACAGGGCAAGCAGTTCAAAGCTAGCAGTTTTAAGAGAACTTAAGAGAAGCAGTTAGCCAGCCTCAGAGAGAGTCCACACAGAGAAGCAGCTAAGATAAAGGCTTAGCTGGAGGGGTTTCCAGCACAAATGAGCAATTTCAACCAAGCTTAGGAAACCTAGCTAGGAAATCTGGTCTTCAGTTCCTAGAGTGACATCAGGTAGTTTTCCATGGGGTACAACAAGAAGATCAGATTCCAGATAAACCTGGAAACACCCTCAGCCAGAACGTAAGAGGGAGGACGCTTGCACCACCTCATCCATCACAGCAGTTGTTTGCTTCTAGTCAGAGTCGAATTAAAGTTTGTCACAGCACCTAGCAGATAGGTCTCTTGGGTTTCTTTTAGTCGATGACAGTTCACCTTTCTCAGGTTTGGGAGTGCTTGCATCTAACCTTTGTGTTAGTGTGTCAGCCAGGGCTGTCTCTACAGGAAGACATGAAGTTGGAATGGGATGTCCATGCGGCTGGGGACTAGAACGTTTCTGGAAGCGCATAGAGGCAGCTTGGATGCTTGCAATGCACAAACTTTTTTTTTTTGCCGAAGAGCTGGAAATCTCTAGGTATTTGGGTGGGTGCCATAGTAGTGGCTATACTGGCTCTTTACTGCCTATAGTGTCTTAAGAAGTAGTGGGAAGTGGGGTCTAGCGACCGGGTTGGAGGATTTTTCTCTCAAGTAGTTTGCCCGGAGAGGGAGGAAATGAAAAGGAACAGCAGGAAGAGGGCAGGACCAGGGACAGACAGGTCCCTTCAGACAAGTGAGTGTCCTGCTTCTTTCATGGTTTCTAAGATGCACCAAATTTCTTACCTTTTCCCACCTGCATTTCCCGTTCTGCAAAGTCTACTTGCCAGCTGAATGTTTGAGTCAGCATTGAGACAACTAGGAAGGCAAGCTTTACATCAGAAAGAACCAAAGATCCCGGGTAACTTACTTCCTGTGTTTAAACATATACTCCTGTGTGACCCAGAGTCTACAATCCTTTCCCCAACAGTAAAGGGTTAATTTGGAAAGAACCACAGAGAAGAGCATCCTAGAGGGCGCAGGAAGTGGCTTGGGTTCCCACAATGCTTCCTGTGTTCCACCAGAGTCTGTAGTTTATTTGCCCCGGAGCATCCCTAGAGAATATTTATTGCGGGTTTAGGGTGGAGTGCAGGAGAGGACTCTGCAAAAGCTAGGATTGTAGGTGACACCCTCTGCAGCTGTGCCTTTAGGTGTCCCGGAGCACGAGGGGAGGGAGGAGACAGATCCATTCTGAATTCACATCTTGTGAGGATCTTCTGCAGATCCAGCTTGCAGCTAGCGTGAGCCTGGAGCCACAGAATGGCTAGAGAACCCGGAACGTCCGCAGCGTTAAACGCTCGATCTGCAGAAGAAGGGACTGGGCTTCTAGTGGTGAAAGTAGAACAGGAAGAGGCCTCCTCCTTGGCAGAGGAGGCCAGTTGGCTGGGCAGTCCTGGGCCCGACCGCTCCCGCCAGCGCTTCCGCGCTTTCCGCTACCCAGAGGCTGCCGGGCCAAGGCAGGCACTGAGCCGGCTCCGCGAGCTCTGCAGACAGTGGCTGAGGCCAGACATGCACAGCAAGGAGCAGATCCTGGAGCTGCTGGTGCTGGAGCAGTTCCTGACCATCCTGCCAGGGGAGCTGCAGGCCTGGGTGCGAGAGCAGCACCCCGACAGCGGGGAGGAGGTGGTGGCGCTGCTGGAGTACTTGGACAGGCAGCTGGATGAGACACCTCCACAGGTAGAAGGAACAGGTTTAGACCCATGCCCGTACCTTGCAGAAACCTCAAGCAAGATCCAAGGGAGGCATTGCTTAGGGCCCGCAAAGTCTGTCTATGCTGGGAACCTGAGGCAAACAGCGAACTGACCTGGGCCCCTCAGAATAGTTAATGGCATAAAGGAAAAGAAAAGGATTGTGGAAGAACTCAGTCCTAGTGGGGCTGGGGCAGCATGTGTCGAGCAGAGTGGTGAAAGGTTACATGTGTACTTCTTACCTGTGTGTTGAGTAAGACATAGGACAGGTCTGATCAGTGCAGTAGGCACAAACGACTTTGTAGGTCCTTTATTGGCTTGTCGTATGAAACAACATCTGCAGTGGCTTGCTGGCAGTACTGTGGTGCTTATGCCACCACACACACACACACACACACACACACACACACACACACACACACATGTAGCTCTCCCATTGCCAGTGGAGGGGAATGCTACAGTTTTCTTAGAACCTATAATCTAAGAAGTTCTTTTTTTTTTTTCCCCTATCCAAATTCTTGTATACCTTGTTTAAGAGTTTGGTAGGAAACAGGGTGTTTTTGACCTCCATCTTCTGACCTAAAACAAAACAAAACACAACTCTTTTTGAAATTTCAAACACATCAACAACGCGTCTTTGTCATATTCAACAACAACCCCAATCCAATTTCCCCCAGCCACGACATGTCCCCCTTTCCCCTTCATACAGCCCCCCCCACCCCAGTTTTGTAAAGTACCAAGTTCCATGAGTGCCACTTGCTGAACCATTGACTGATCGTGTGGTCTTGATCTTATGTAGTAACAATAATGGCAGTGAGCTCATGGGTCAATAACCATGTCTTTCCTAGAAGGTAGCTTTTTGCATTACATGTCTCCATTCCCCAGTTCTTAAGGTTTTTCTGCCTTGTCTTCCATGAGGCTCACTGAGCCCCAGGAGCCAAGGCTTGATGTCGATGTCCTATTTGAGGATGAGCACTCAATAGTCACTTATTCTCAGCTCTTCGACGCGTTATGAATCTCTGAATTAACTGCAGCTTACTGCATAGAAAAGCATCCCTGGCTATGGTTGAGGACGACACGAACTGACATGTACAAACACACTTGTTTTACATGTTACCTGTTTTAGGGGATTTCTTTTCTACAGCCTCCAGTGTCCTTGTGACTAGGAGACCAAGGTTCCAGACTTGGAGTTGTTGTCCTGAAGTCTGTAACAGTGGAAAGTCAGTTCAAGTCTTAGAACTTTATTCTCTGAAGAAGATGTAGGAAACTGAGCATCAGTTTACTATCAATGTCTGCAAGGAAACTAGACTTTAAGGAGGACGCACTGTCTTATGTTCTCTATTACTCGATTTCACATACTCCACTTGAATTTGTTAGTTTCTTAACGAGTTCCATTGGGTAGAAATTATTATGCTTATTATTTTTTTAGAGAAATGTTGGCATTTTCATAGATTTCCCCATCAGCTTCGTAATGATAGAGGGACAGAACAAGGAAGCAAAGCCATGGTTAATCCACAGGCTCCGCAGCTGATGTGCCCGAGCTCCCGTTGCAGCCTTGCTACTTGTGAGCTGCAAGACAAGGACGAGTTGCTTCAACTGGGCCTCAGTTTCCAGTTACAAAATTCCAAACAATCCCAAAGTTCACGGGGCTCTCTGTATTTCCATGAGTTAATATTTTCATGAAGCTCTTAGAATCAGTGCCTGATGATATAGAGCCCTCGGACAAAGTGTGATGGGGAAGTTTAATTGAATAAATAAAAGTAAATGAATGACGTTTAGGTCCCAACTGGGGAATGGAGTCGCGAACTTCTCCGCTGCGAGGTGGCGGTGGTGACACCATCCCAGGACTCACAGAGTAGCCACTCCCAAGCAATGAAGTCTCTCTTCAAGCATGAATCTCAGGAATCTTTGGAGTGTTCACCCTTACAGGCCAGAGGTGAGCATGTGTTCTTAAGTGAGTAGGTTTCTATGTGTGTGTGTGTGTGGGGGGGTGAGGGGCAGGGAGGGATGGATAGAGGGAAGGAGAGAGAGAGAGAGAGAGAGAGAGAGAGAGAGAGAGAGAGAGAGAG
>JADRCD010210202.1:11643-25130 GCA_019843815.1 Montemys delectorum
GAGAGAGAGAGAGAGAGAGAGAGAGAGAGAGAGAGAGAGAGAGAGAGAGAGATATTCCAATTCAGGGTCTTGCACATGCTAAGAGAGCAATAGAACAGTGGCTAAGACAGTATTTTCCTCTTCAGTTCTCCACCATCTTCCTAATGTTACACCACACTCAGAGTTTCTCATCATTTCCTAGCAGCAGCAATCTTCATTTGGGGTTCACTTAAGAGGCTCTTTCTGTTCTCGGGCTGCCTTGGAGGATTCTCTGTGTTCTCCGACTCCTTCTAACCCAGTGCTGTGCTCAGGCCCTTTATTGGTGGTGCTTTTTTTGGTTTGTTTGTTTGTTTGTTTTTGTTTTTTGGTTTTTTTGGAAGTACAATTCAGGAAATGCAAATTAAAGTTGATTTTTAAAAAAATTTTTGGTAATAATGTTATGTAGGTGTTTTGTTTTGTTTTGATCTCAGGCTGGATATGAACTGAGATCTTCATTGTTTTGGGCAATGTTAGGGTTCCCGCTGAGGGCTTCATCCATGCCAGGCAAGCACTCTGCCACCAACCTACTACTAAACCCTTATTTTGTCACCTTAAATTATAATAAAGCATACGCTCAGTGAAGGACATAAACACCAGGCTTCTGCCCTCAAAGGCTTATTGTTGAAAGGGACAGATACGGCCTGTCATTTTGGGAATGTTAATGCAATGATTATATAACCTGGGTTTTCATATTCATTCAGTCTTTCATGTCTTGCTTGAAGTCATTAGTGTTTGGTATGGAAATAATGTTCTTTACTTTTTCTCCTGATTTTCTTCTCACCTAAGACACAGGTTTTATTTTATTTAAAAACAATCTAATTCAATGACCCTTTACTTTGAGTTTGACAATGCAGACCATATATCTTTGGAAGTTTGGAAACTTATTTTCTAAGCCTTTTCATGTCCTGGGCCATTTATATATCATGCGAAAGTACTTATTGTCATATGCGTAGTTGTTTTTACTATTCGTCTATTCATATGAAAGACCTTACCCTAATGCATGCCATATTTCTTACCTCTAACTGTTTGTTTTTGAGACAAAGTCTCTCGGTATAGCCCAGGCTGGACATGAACTGAGATCTTCATTGTTTAGACTCATGGTGCTTGGATTACAGTCATGCACCACACTGTGCCTGGTTAGAGTTTTGTGTAAGTGGAGGTATGTCTTAAGACTCTTTTATCTCCTTTTGAGAGCCCCTTTGAACACTTTGCATGTACCTCAGTTTGAGAGTATGAGACAGAGGTCCTAGTGGGATTAACTGTTTTAGGAGCTTGCTGACCCTGTCACCTGGGTGGAAAGAGCAGATTCATCTCAGAGGAATCTCTGTAGAGATGAAAGGCAGGAGAGCTCTGGTATCTTAGTTTCCTTAGAAAAACCTGGCAGGTGCTGTCTGCTCCCGAAATCTTTTCCTTTGTGTGTTAGAAGCTATTTGACTCACAGAACCAGTTTCCTGTGTGCCTGGTTTCAGAATTACCACGTTGGAGTCCCGTTAGTGACCGGTTGTATACCTAACTCCTGAAACCCTCTGACAGTCCCTTTGTTTTCTATGCTGCCCGTGTTCTGGTCAGTTTAAGTGAGTTGAAGCAGATTCAATCCTCAGGAAGAGTCTTGTTCACATAAATGCTCAGTAAATGTTTCTCCCTTTCCATTCTGTACCCTGGCAGGGAAGGGAGGCTGAGGGACACTTCAGGAAGTGGGCCCCAAAGCAGAATCTGGGAGTCTAGAAGTGAGCTTAGATGCTGACTGTAGTCCTTGACCTTAGAGGCGAGGGACGAGTCACAGAGGGTGGTGTGGCTCATCAGAAGCCACAGGATTCTTTGATGGCACCTCCAATGTAGAACCCCCTTGTCAGTGATTGTTGGGTACACCATCTCTGCCTGGAATAAGAAGAGCAGGGGCCAGTGCATAACACTGACTGGCCATGAGTTTCTGGGAGTCCTTACTTCCTTAGTTTCTGATAACATGTTTCAGAAAGGCTTTTTCTTGCTGTTTGCTTTGCTTTTGTCCAATCGTCCCTGTCTAATCTTAGGCTTACCTCTCAGCCTTCCTATTCTTAGGGACCATGCACCCACCACAGCACCTCCTTTCTTTAGGTCTCTGCCTAAGCCTCTCCAGAGAAAAGAGGCATACAGGAAATATTTCTAGAGCCTACTGTTCTAGACAGTGAAAAGGACTTGTAAGGTACAAAAATTTAAATTTTTCATGTCTTATTAAATGGTTTTTAGAAATGTTTGTGTTGACTGGTTGGCCATTGTGGATCATGGTCTTGGTCCTCACCTTTCCCCCACTTCCTGTTTTTCCACTTATCCTGACTCCCATCAGGTTCTTTCCTCACCAGCATCCCTGTTGTTCCACTTATTCCTGCATTTAGATATTTGTTCTTGGGATGCAGAGAGCTCTGTAACGTTTGCTTCCTTGCCGGCTTTTTCAGAGCTTTCTCCCTTGCGAAGCATAATTAACACTTGCTGACAATTGTGTTTCAGGTCTGGAAATGAAGCCTGAGACCAGAGATTTGCCTCTAGATGAGGAATACAGGGAACAGAAGCCTGAGCAGACAGTGTGCTTCCTGGGTGAAGACGCTGTCCAGATTGCTACAGGTGCAGAAGCCAGTGAGCAGGAAGACAAGTTACGGACAACACAGAAGAACGCCACAGGAAGCAGACGGCACTACTGCCTTGAATGTGGGAAGAGCTTTGCTCAGAGTTCAGGCTTGACCAAACACAAGAGAATCCACACTGGAGAGAAACCCTATGAATGTGAAGACTGTGGGAAGACCTTTATTGGGAGCTCTGCCCTTGTCATTCACCAGAGAGTTCACACTGGGGAGAAGCCATACGAGTGTGAAGAATGTGGCAAAGTCTTCAGTCACAGCTCAAACCTCATCAAGCACCAGAGAACCCACACTGGGGAAAAGCCCTACGAGTGTGATGACTGTGGAAAAACCTTCACTCAGAGCTGCAGCCTCCTTGAACATCACAAAATTCACACCGGCGAGAAGCCATACCAGTGCAACATGTGTGGCAAAGCCTTTAGGCGCAGCTCACATCTCCTGAGACATCAACGGATCCATGGTGATAAAACTGCTCCTAAGCCTCTGCATGGAGAGGCCCGGGAAGGTCAGAGGAGGGTGGCAAGCCACGGGGATGATGTTGAAGCTCCTGAGACTTATCAGTGCAGTGAGTGTGAGAGAAGTTTCACTCGAAGTAGAAGCCTTATTGAACATAAGAAAATTCACACTGGTGAGAAGCCCTACCAGTGCGATGCATGTGGGAAGGGCTTTACCCGAACTTCATACCTTGCTCAACATCAGAGAAGCCATGTGGGGAAAAAAATCGCCTCCCAGTGATTTGTAGCACACCTGCTGGAGTTGGTGAGCACTTGCCAGTGAGCTGAAGACACCTGTAGCCCTTACTAACTGCAGAAGAAAGGGTGTTGCCAATACACACTGTCCAGTGTTAGATGTTATAGTCTGGATGAGGTAGATTATCTTTTCTGTTTAAAAAGTAACTCGAACGAGACTTACTAATAGAGGATATGGAGGTGTTCTCTAGATGAGATAGTGATGAAGTGTTCCCACTCTTTGGATTTACAAGGACTTCCAGAATAGTCACCCTGAGCCAGCACATTTTTCTCCTGAGTCGATGGTTCCAGATTTTGGAGTGTACCTTCTTTTACTATTTGTTTGTCAGCCTGAATCTTCTATGTTTAGTCAGATTCCTGAGGTCTTAGCTCCCCTATTGTGCCTTTTGTATAGGTGCTAATAAACATTTACTACAGGGACTGATGAAATGTCCTTCAGAACTGAACATCTCTGTCTAGATTTCTGAAGAAGTTCTACCTTGGACCGATTATGTTTGAATCGAATTGGCTAAGGTCCTAGAGTCTGAGTCAGCCCTACAGTGTTCATACTAAGTACACAGTGTTACAGAATTTGAGTAGGAGATTCTGTATATCTTTATGAGGATAGAGAGTATGGTAAGAATGCCTTGAGTAACTTCTGAAGATGTAGGAAGACAATCCTGTCCAAAAAACAAAAACAAAAACAAAAACCAAAAAACCAAAAAAACTCAATTAGAGCATACTTTGTTCTTCTTTGAAAGTTTTCAGTTAGGTAAATAAAAAGCAATCTTATTTTCACAAGACAAAATGTTTAGTTAGGGTTTCTATTGTTGTAAAAAATACTAAGGCAAAGAGCAACTTGGAGTGGGGGTGGGTGGGTGTTTATTTAAACTTATAACTCATTTGTTACACTCCATCACTGAGAGAAGCCAGGGCAGGAGCACAAGGCAGGAACCTGGAGGCAAAACTGAAGCAGAGGTTATGAAGGAGTGCTGCTTACTGGCTTGCTCCTAATGACTGGCTCCGCCTGCTTTACTGTAGCACTTAGGACCACCAACCTCCGGGGCAGTACCACCCATAGTGACTTGGGCCCTCCCACATCACTCATCAATCAAGAAGATGGCCCATAGGCTTTCCCTGCAGGCCCATCTGGTGGTGGCATTTTATAAATTGAGATTCCCTCTCCCCAAATGACTCTGTTTTGTGTTTTTGACATAAAACTAGACAGCACAACAAATGATACAGATGATGTCAATTCTATAATGCTCAAAGTATTGATTCCTTTTCTCAGGGCTGTGACTGCAAACCCAAGAGAAGCAACTTAAGGAGGGAATGGTCTGTCTGGGTTCATAGTTTGAGACAATACATCATGATGGAGTGCCAAGGGCCAGCCTTGGCTTTGGTTGAGGGTCCTGAGAAAGGGGTGTTTGGGAGTGGTGACAGAAACTACTCAAAGTCACTTTGGGCATGGGGTAACAAGCTGACAACCTTGTGTTCTGCTAGGGATGGCTCTCCAGACAGCTCTGTAGATAGCTCTTAGCTCTGTAGTCTGCTTGAGACAGTTCTCTGCTAGAGACAGCTCTCTAGTGTGAGAAAAAATTCTTGGACTTTTCCAATCAAAATCAGAGAAGCTACTAGAAAAAATTTGGAGGCGTTTCTGACCAAAATCAGAAATCCTATCTTAAAGAGCTGTGGTCTCTTTTAAAGCAGTTCTTTCTGGATAGCTCTCTTGCAGACCAAAGTGCAGTCTTATATTTATATATCAATTCAGTCATTTTTACTCCAGGATCCCCTTTGACTATCCTTGTGAAGCAGCATTTTATGCCCTTAGCCACTTGATTCTTTAAAAAGGACCGCAAATAAATTAAAAACAAAACAAAACCAAAACAAAACCATGGCAAATGAATTCAGAGATCTGCCTGCTTTTATTAGCCCAGACAATATACTAGCTGGGTGGGATCCAGCTCTGAGATCACCATTTCCACCTCCCCTGAACCTGAATTCTCTCCAGAATCTGCTTGCCTTTGTAAGCACAAGCAATAAACTTCGCTAGATGGGATCTTGCCCTGCCATCACCACTCCCAAATATATTTGTTTCCTTCCTTAATATTTTTCTGACAAGCTGGCTCACAGTGAAGCTGGTCTATGAAGCCCCTCATATAATTCATATCGCATTCTTATATTTTGCATAGTTGAGAAATTATATACCTTTGAACTCATGTTTTCAGAGTGCTTTCCCACAGCTTTAGGGACTGTCCTGAAGGTTACAGTATTTACCATTTTTTGCTAAGGACATAGACACACCCTTGCCTCCTGGAGTCATGCTGTCTCTGGTTATGCAGTCAATAACCTTGGCAAAGAAGATATCTGCCAATAATCTTGGCAGGGAGAATATTTCCAGAAGGAGGAACATAAAGTTAATGTCTATATTATGCAAACAATCCTCACTCCCAGTGAAAGACTAGCTCTTTTGGGTTTCTCCATCTTAGAGAATGTGACCTAAGGTTGAACTCAAGTTAACTAATAGGCCGGTACCTACTGACAGTTTCCAGGTTATTCCCCAACAAATCTGCACCTCCAGGTTACAAATCTGCCCCTGAAACTTCACTTCCTAACAACCAGCAATCAGGAGAAAAGCAGAAGTTAAGTTTATGGTTTAGCTCCCAGCACCAGCCAATTATGTTCAATGCTATAATGACCCCCAAATCAGATGTGTGTGAAGCTAGAAACCCCTTGTCTCTATAAATGCTTGCCTGAAACTAAGCATAGGGCTACCCCCTCCCATTCTCTTGCCCCAGAGATGGCCAAAACTGGAGCTTGTAATAAAGAGACCCTAATGCAATTGCATCAGAATTGACTCCTTGGTTGTCTTTTGGGTTCACAAAAGCTTTCTGGCACAACACCAGCAACGGTCAACACTCATGGAGGCCCATGTCCCTAGCTCTGCCCAGGATGGGAAACTTTGTCAGGATGGCCCATGTGCATGACCATCCAGGATTTGGTAGTGGAGAAGGCATGCAGGCAGAAATGTGAGACAGCTAGTTGCACTGTGTCTATGGTCTAGAAGCAAAGATCAACGCTGATATTCTAGCTGGCTCCCACTTTTTTCCCTTTTCATTCATTTCTGGACCCCTGGCTGTGGGTTGCTGCCTCTCATGTTCAGGGTGAGTCTTCTATCCTAGATTAAAACTCTCTGGATTCACCCTCACAGATATGGTCAGAACTGTGTCTCCCAGGTGATTTGAAATCAGTCAAGTGAAGACAGACAATAACTCAACATCTTGCTTCTCACTTTTCCAATTCCTTGGTCCTAGCCAAATTTTAGGACACTTTGTATCCTTCTCCTCATTGTATCAAACTCAATCAAGGCGGATGCTAGCTAAGCTAAAACTTCCATCAGGTCAGAAGATTCACACCAGATATTGATCATTATTATCTATGCCTTCAAAACTGCTTTGTGGGTTGAAAATGGAAGACTAGTAAGTGATGGGTAAGGGTGTACTAAAGTCCCATTGGAGACTGCCAGAGGAAATATGTCTGCTAGGAAGCAGGTTGGGAATCTTGAATTGACAGTGCCCCACAGTATGAACCTGGGAAGTGCTGTGCTGTGAGTTAATCCTAAGAAGTATGGTTTTTATGATAACCCACATACTTCATCCAGATCACCTATGTTTTCTGGAGACTGATACCTTCTTCTCAGGTTCTTTTTGTGAAATGATGCCATGCTTCAGCAAGTCACCAGAATGGTGTTCTGTCTGCCCACAGCACCTTTTTTGAATTCCTGCTTGGAAGTCTCACAGGCTGACTTCTGGCTTTCAAAACTTAAGGGCTCTCCCTTTTAATGATGTCTTATAATCCTTCCTTGCCTTCATTATTCCCCCGTTTATGCCTAATTAAAACTAATTTAGCCTTCCAAAATTCTTTAGACTTATCCATGGAATCCAGCATTTAATTATTTTCTTTTACTTATGCTGTCGTCATGAAGCTACTAGCCAGGTCCGTTCCTCCTTTGATATTTTTCTAGTTTCAAAGACAAGATAAGACATGGTATAAAAGTTAAGCAGATGTAAAGTAAATTATGTGACAATAAAATAATTTAAAAATATTTGCTTCTTATACTCAACACTCAAATTCTCATGGACTACTCAGCGTATTTTGCTATTGCATTTTTGCCTAATTTGCTTGGCTATTGTGTGAATGTTTGTGAAGACTTTTCATAAATCAGAAAACTTGATGCAAGTGTAACTTACATTAACAAAAAAGCCTGTGTTTCTTTTAGGCTTTTGAGTTTAAAGATTCTGTGTAGAGAAGGAAAATACAGAAAAGTGTTTTTAGAGCCTACTATTCTAGATACTGCAATGAATAAGTATAAAAAAACACTTTTTCATGTTTTATTAAATAATTTTCAGCAATTTTGTGTTGAGTAGTTGACCATTCTTTTCATTTTTTTCAACTAAAAGGAGATATAACCTATCCGTTTTCTTTTCTTTTATTCCATGTTTGTTTGTTTTTGTTTATTTATTTGAGTCAAGTCCTTTTTATGTGACCCTGGGTAGCCTGGAACTCACTATGTAGATCAGACTGAATTCACATAGAATTGAGTGCTTGGATCAAATCATTGTGACCCAATGCCTTATCCATTTTTCTGTCTACCATTCTAGTAAGAAATTGGCACAGTACCTGCTCTTTACTTGAAATGGTAAGACCTTTCAATAACCCATTTAAAGATCTTAATTTTCTCATTTTTAATTTTTTTCTGGTACTGGACATTTAACCCAGGACCTTGACTATCTGAAGTGCTCTATCACTGAGCTATATTCTCTTATTATATTAAAGCTATATTCTTTTTTTTGCTTTCTATTTTGAGAAAGGGTCTCACTAAGTTGCCCAGTCAGGCATTGAACTCACTCTATGGCCTAGGCTGGCCTTGAACTCACTTTATAGGGCAGATTAGCCTTGAATTATTGATTCTCCTTCCTCAACCTCCTACATTGCTGGAATTGTAGATTGATACTACCAGGCCTACCTTGATTTCTTCTTTATTTTGGCAAGGAATTTTTTTCTGTCTCTTCCTTTTCTAGAAAAAAGAAATAGGAGTTATAATTTATCTTATAAGGTTGTGAGCATGTGCTTATACAAACAAGAAGTAATGTGTGAATACTCTGAAAATGCACATTGGTAGAGAAATGGATATAAACACTGTTATCTCAAACTTCTATTAAAAGTACGTTTGTTAATGGCAAAGATTGTTTTAGTAGGGTTCTTATAGCCTTGTGTTGGCGTTGCAACACAAATAACAGATTCTGGAGATTGAATTCAGCAAGTTTCTGTCTTCTTTCTCTATTAAGAATTGAACACAGAAACCCTGGTTGTGGTAGTACAGACTGTAATTCCAGTCTTTTATGGGTGGAGGCAGGAGTTCAGCTCCATAGTAAGTGTGAAGCCAGCCTGGAATATGTGAGAGCCTGTCTCAAAAAACAAACAAACAAACAAACAAACAAACACAAATGCCTGCAAAAATATGTCATATACTCTTACATACTCTACATTTTCTTACTAAGAATTTGGGTAATTATCTAAACAATCTTATATATATTCTTCCAAATCCTTAATTTATTATTCATTTGTTGTTCTTGGTAAAACCAGTCCACTCAATGCTTAGTTGGTTGTTAGGCCCACATGAAGCCATGCACTGCCTCCCCCCAGCAAGGCTCCAAACTCCTCCTCTCCTCTCTTGCTGCCTCCCTTCATCCCCTTCCCAAAGGATATTGCTTGAACTCACTCCAGAGAAACCAGCATGGGACAACGATACAGGCCCCTGACATGATCACCTGCGCATGGCAGGAATGAAGGTTTAGTGTGAAAGGTGCTAGTTGTCCAGTTTTCATGAGGGGACCTAAGTGAAACACTTACAGTTGTGACTAGGACATTCAGTCTCAGTGTTCTGCCTCTTTCTGGCCACGGAGGTGCCAACTTGGGCTTTTCTGAGATCCAGTTCTTGAAAATACTGGATCTCATAATCTGAATTTCATGAATATATGGAACACATACAAGGTTTAAACAGAAAACACTAGTACCATTAACTATTGAAATACCACTAAGTATTGAAAAATACTATTGAAAATGCCTATCCTAAAAACATGTAAAAACCACATTCTTTCTGGTTTTAAAAACCCCAGATGATGCCAAAATCAATAGAGTCAAAGATGAGAATGCAGCCATCCCTCCTCAGTCCCATCCCCCACAGCAGCCACTGTCACTCTTTGGATTTTTGTGTGTATCTTTCTGACATTCCTGTCATTTATCTTTTAATCCCAATTCATGTTAACATTTTAATTTCATGTACTGTGTTTCATCATATAAGTTAAATTGAGTGGCTGCAGTAAGAATCCATGTAGCCTGTACACAATGTTCTAGTAGTCATCCTCCTTTCTTTCTTTCCCCACTTATCTCTGTTCTTTCCTTTTTCTTTCTTTCATTCTGCTATAGAGATCTTTAGGGTCCTTAGTAATCATACTAAAGCAAGACAAAAATCAACTAAAGAAAACTTATGTCTTAGTTAGGGGTTCTCTAGAGTCACAGAACTTAGTCTCTATGTAGTAAAGGGATTTATTGATGACTTACAGTTTGTAGTCCAACTCCCAACAATCAACTCCCAACAACAGTCGCGGCAGCAGCTGTGAATGGAAGTCCAAGGATCCAGCAATTGCTCAGTCCCACAAGGCAAGTAGGCGAAGCAGAGAGCACTTTTCTTCTTTCAATGTCCTTATATACGTCTCCAGCAAAAAGTGTGGCCCAGGTTAAAGGTGTGTGCCACCACACCTTTAACCCCGGATGACCTTGAACTCAGAGCTTTCTATGTTAATTCTATGGGATTCGTAGCCACTATTCCTCAAAGTCTCCATGCCAAGATTCAGGTCAGAAACTTGTATCTCTCAGCCTCCAGATTAGGGCCACAGGTGAGCCTTCTAATTCTGGATTGTAATTTATTTTAGATGTAGTCAAGTTGACAACCAGGAATAGCCACTACAACTTATTACCACAGAAATATAATTACTGTTGCTCATAATTTTATTGTGTCAACCATAGTAGTGGCACTGTATAAGCTTAAACTATGTTTTGTTTAAGTAGGATTCCATCGTTTATTACTGAGGCACATTCAGATACTCATGGCTGCACGAGGCTCACCTAGGGACAATTCTGCCTTTGCATCAAAGCAGGCTGGACTCAGAGCAAGGCCCCTGCTGCCTCTGAGTAGGACCAGAAAGAGTTAATCTTAACCATCTCCGGCTGCAATTTGTCTTATGTTGTCCTGACAGCATTGTAAAGAATTCCACTGTTGCCGGGCGGTGGTGGCACACGCCTTTAATCCCAGCATTTGGGAGGCAGAGGCAGGTGGATTTCTGCCTTCGAGGCCAGCCTGGTCTACAGAGTGAGTTCCAGGACAGCCAGGGCTACACAGAGAAACCCTGTCTTGAAAAACAAAAAAGAATTCCACTGTTGAATGAGCGGGCTCATCTCTTCAGATGTAGTCTGACCCCTACTGACCCCAGTGCCTTGCACCGCCTCCCATGGCCTAGAAGTGACAAACCACATCGTAACATTTATTCCTTGGAGACATAATGAGATGTCTGCCTACCCACCCACATATGAGCCCGATCCACATAAGTGTCTCAGCCATTATGATAGAGTAACTTTTCTTTAACTCCTGTAAAAAGGCCGTTCCCTCCCAGCGGGTGTGATCATCTCTCCAAGAACTTGCTCACCAAGGCTTTTGCTGTTATCTCATTAAAGTCTCCTTTTCTGTCTTTGCTCTTTGGTGACTTCATTCACAGCATGATCTTCACTAGCCTGTTGTTCCCAACATGGTAATTAAACCAATGAAAAAAGCATTTACATACTGGTGGAGGGTCCACGATGCATTTTAACTGTAGTTAAAAATCTGTAGTTCTATATATTTCTTTAGCTATTCTCTCCAACCTAATCTTGCAATTAAATAAACTCATGCATCACTTCCTTTTCTTGCCCATGTGTAGGTAGTCATTAAGCACACCAGCATGGAGAGTTTGCTAAGTCCTCATTGCTTTCTACCATGTGCCATGTTCACTTGTAAAGCCCTCATTACAAACTTCTTGACAGCTATGCGACGGGAGTAGCTGCTCAATCACCATTCACCCGGGGAAAATGTTTACAGAATATATTATCCTCTTCCATTCTCGACATCTATTTGTAACAAGCAAACACGATTTTCATATTTGCCGTTAACAATATCTCGAATGTTACACAGGCAGTTGGTTAGGCTCTGTAACTGGTGCATGTGCAAGAAGGTTAGCTGTAAAGCTCAGGCAGGTGCCACCTGAGAGTTAAGTTGGCTGCACACTGGCCTGGAGGTAAAAACACGAACACAGTGCTGCCCATTTCCTTTTTGTAGGACTTACTTTACAGATTTACTTAGCTTATGTCTACATATGGGAACCAGGTGGTTTTAGTCTTTTCTGTTTATAACCAATGCTGAAACTAAGTTTCAAGCACACATAATCTTACGCAGGTATGAATTCAACACTACAAGACAGTTCAAGAGGTAAAGATTATCTGCATTTATAAAGGTTCTATGTACTATTAACTTGGTTTTCAACCAGGTGGTATAAGTGTGCTCTGTAGAAACATGGATACATACTCCAAGTATTTTCTCAATTAGGAGTCTTCCTTCCCAATTCACTGTAGCTTGTGTCAGGTTGACATACAACTAATCAGGATGCCTGAAGTACAGGAGGAAGGAAAAAGGATAGTGGGAGCCCAAGGTGGCAGGATTGCACAGCCTGCTTGTCCAGTTCCACCAGCCAAAAGGACAGCAAACCCGTAGTTAGGGATCTTATAATTATTCTAGTGTGTAAGTGTGCACGCATGTGTGTGTGTGTGTGTGTGTGTGTGTGTGTGTCAGAAGTTATATCAGGTGTATTCCTCAGTTACTCTTCACCATGTTTTTTGAGATGGGGTATCTTACTGAACTATGATTGGCTGTCCAGCAAGCTTCAGGGGCCTACTTAAAAAGCACTGGGATTCCAAAGGTTCTGGGGATTCAGCTTAGGAACCACGAGTAGACCATGGACCCATCTTCCCAACTTTTTGTTTGGTTGTGTTTTGTTTTGCTTTGTTTTGTTTCATCCTGAGTCTGAGCCTCTGTGCTGAACATGGTGGGCTCAGCCTCCTCAGTTGCTCTGATGCCCACCCTGATTCCTACTATCCGTGCCCCAGGGATTTAAGGTTTTTTTTGTTATTGTTGTTGTTTTTGTTTGTTTGTTTGTTTGTTTTCTAGATAGGGTTTCTCTGTGTAGTCCTGGCTGTCCTGGAACTCACTCTATAGACCAGGCTGGCCTCGAGCTCAGAAATCCACCTGCCTCTGCCTCCCAAGTGCTGGGATTAAAGGCGTGTACCACCACTGACCTGCTGGGATTTACATTTTTATTCATTTATTTATTTTTATTTTTATTAATGTGCCAAATCCCCCCCCCCCCAAAAAAAAGGCCGAGAGAGAAGAATAATGTGTTCCATCTCAGCCATCCCTGAAGGAGTCTCCTTCGTTCCTAGCATCTGTATTGAAAGGGGTAAATCTGTCAAAGACTTCCAAGCGCTGCTGTCAGAGGCTTGTGCATAAGATTTTCGGAGATGCTCAATGGCAGAAAATGTGAAAATCCATCTAGATTTTCCTACAGAGAAATAAATCTTCTCCTCTGACCAAAATACAGCCTCTGAATCACAGAACCAATGTGGCTGTGTCCAGCCTGTGGAAACCTGCAGGTATGCCAGCTGCAAGGTCAACAGGAAGCAGCATCTCTTGTCATACTGCAGGTGGAGCCACGTGGGCCTCTTCTGCTGGTGACGGTGGCATTGTGAACTCATTCAGTCACAGCATAGGTGTCTAGTGTCCCCAGAACCCAACTTTAGGAAGACAATGATGAAGTTAATCCCTGCTTTTCATCTGGCTCTAGTGTAGCAGGCAATCGGTTCCTCAGAATCCCTCAGAATGAACCCAACATTTACAAAAGACTTTTCTCTTCTCTTCTCTTCTCTTCTCTTCTCTTCTCTTCTCTTCTCTTCTCTTCTCTTCTCTTCTCTTCTCTTCTCTTCT
>JADRCD010210202.1:25230-68467 GCA_019843815.1 Montemys delectorum
TTCTCTTCTCTTCTCTTCTCTTCTCTTCTCTTCTTTCTCCTCCCCCCTCCCCTTTCTTCCCCTCCTCGCTCCTTCCTCCCCTCCCCCTTCCCTTTTCTCTCCTTCCCTCCCCTGCTCTCCCCTCCTCTACCCTCCTCATCCTTCCCCTCCTTCTCTCCTCAGGATTATTCTGACTAACCTACCATCTGAGTGACCCAGTAACTCAAATATCAATATTTGAGTTCCTATTCTTTTCTAGTGTCTACCTTGCTCCCCGCTGTTGCCTGTGGGAAAAGGTTAGAGTGATTCTGCTCTGCAGAGCTGGATGTTGAAAGGTGGGAAAACCAGTTCTGAGGAAAAGAAGACTTTAGCACAGTAGGTCTCAACCTGTGAGTCACATCCCCTTTACAATGGTTGCATATCAGAAATCCTACATATCAGATATTTATGTGATGGTTCATACAAGTAGCAAACTTACAGCTATGAAGTAGCAATGAAAATAATTTTAAGTTTTGGGGTCACCACAACAGGAGAAACTGTATTAAAGGGTCACAGAATTAAGAAGGGTGAGAACCACTGACCTAGCAGCTGGATAGAAGCCGTGGATCAGGTTTTCAGAAGTGAGGGGGAAAAAAACAGAACTTAAGCAATAGCCTCACACCTTAGCAAAGTCAGTGGAAGCTAAAGGCCGTCCTAGAATCCCTGTTGCTGACCTTTCCAGGAGAGGATGGAGTATCTGGGACAGGGCTCTGAGAACCACTGAACAGGGAGTGAAGGCTTTGACTCTTCCATCTTATTGCCACCATGTGCATTTGCTTGACTCTGAGTTTGTTTGATTACCACTGTATAGTTCACAATAGCCTGCTGTGTACATGCACTGTAAAGTCCAGGCTGGCACAAATGCAAGCAAAACCTGTTGCTTCAGCATGGGGTTAACAAAATGAGCATGAGACTGGCTCTGAGTCAGATATTTTTATTTTTCCTCACATAAGACAACGAGAAGTGTCCTTTCTGCCCACAGAATAGTCAACTCACTGTACTGCTTAGTTTTTGTAAACTTGAAATAACCTAGAGCCATCTGGGAAGAGGTAATCTCAATTGAGAAAGTGCCTCCACCAGGTTGCTGTAGGCAACTCTGTGGGACATTTTCTTGGTTAATGGCTAATGGGGCCCAGTCACTGTGGGTGGTACCACCCTGGGTAGGTTGGCCTGTATCTTATAAGAAAGCAAGCTTAGTGAGCCATGGGGAATAAGCAAGAAAGCGGCACTCCTCTATGGCTTCTGCATCAGCTCCTGCCTTTAGGTTCCTGCCTTGATTTCCTGTCGTGACTTTCCTCGGTGATGCACTGCAGCTGTAAGATTAAATAAATCCTTTCTTTCCCAATTTATTTTTAGTCTTGGTGTTTCTTCACAGCAACCAAAGCAAAATAAAACACTTATCATTAAATCTTGACTATTTAACCAGCCCAGTTTATAGAGGGATTGCCCAGTATGTCTAGATATAAGTTGGACTACCACTTTAATAAGAACTCAGAATTCCTCATCACTTCCATTGTGGTGGTTGTTTTGTTTCCGTTTAGGTGATCCATAGCAATATTAGATATGGATCCCCCTATAAAGGCTGCATAACCAAATATAGTCTACTCTCTGTTCTGATTTGTTGATTGAAAGTATACATGTACTAAACTCCTAAGGAGAAAATGTGACAGCATCTTATAAAGAAATAGACCAAAGATGCAGAGCACACCCTTGTAGATATTATATACATACAACATGGTATATCTAAAATTATAAGTAGAAATAATAAAATAAAAATGTAAGAAAACCTATTATTCATTTTCCCTTTTATAGATCAGCCAAGAATAACTCACAAGTAGAAACTGTGCAATGCTTTTCTTCTTTGATTTTTCAGGAAGAAATCTTCAGTATCAGTAAGGACTGTTATGTAGAATGAGCTTTTCTGTTTGTGATATTTCTAAGAGAATCACAACTGTTCTTGTCAAAGACAAGGTCTGTGTTCAATCATAGCTCTAGAAGTTAGCAAAGATCCAGGTATGATGACTCATATTTCTTCCTAGATACCCAGGGTTAAGGAAGACCCTGTAAACCAGGAGTTCAAAGCTAGCCTGTACAATATTGTCAGCTCCTATGCAAAACATAACTGAGCACAAAATTATTGTAAAACGTAACTATCAAAAACTCTAGCAAAAATAAGATTAATCTGGTTTTTGTATACACACACACACAGTTTCTTTTCTTGTGTTTGAAACCGAGTCTCCTTATGTTTCTTAGGCAGATCTGGAAGTCACTATGTAGCCCCAGACTGGCCTTGAACTTGTGACTACCTTCTTGGTCCTGGCTCCTTTGCATTAAAGATTTTTTCTGTCATCATACACATCTGTATAACTCCTTAGATAATTTCCCCAGCTCCCTCATGTTGTTATGCAATGCTTTTCTATGATCTTCAATTCATTTGAGTATTTTCTTCATGGGAAATGAAAATTTGATGGAGCAGTCAGGCACAAATTAAGTACGTCACCTGACAGAAATGAGTTCACGGCAGAGATAAAGAGCAAGTGTGGAAACTGAGAATGGAAAAATTGGAGGGAATTACTCAACTGGGTGATGAAAAAAGAATTAATTGATTGAAAGAGAATACCCATTGTCTAAGATTCCCTCTACAATCGCCCCCAAATAAAAACAAAACCCTCAAACACTTGACAGAATTGATTAAAGAAAAGATCTGCTAGTCAGTCGATGAGGATGGGATTCGAACCCATGCGTGCAGAGCACAATGGATTAGCAGTCCATCGCCTTAACCACTCGGCCACCTCATCCTGCGAAGAAATTACTCTTTATAATTTCTCCTCCTATGAAGAATTCCCAGAAACCTTTAGTATTAATATTTTAATAGCCTTCCTCTAGCTGAATCTCTAAAACTGTCTGAGTCAGATATCATAAAAGATTTCACAACCTCAACAAAAAGAAGTGAGCTTATTTGGCACATATTTGATGGGATGAGCCAGCGCTTGGCACACAGGACTGGGCAGGCAAGGCAGTAGTTTTGCCAACTTGGCTTGACTCAGTCCTGATTATGTCTCAGGACCAGGGACAACAGAGAACCTTCCTCTACCTGTTCCTCTACAGCTGCAGTTTGCATCCAAGGGAAGGAATGTCTCTGGTTTTCCTAAGGACATCTTCTAATTGCTGCTTTCTGGGTTTCCATCAATTTGGCTCTTTGATTCCTTTTCTTTTGCTTCTCTCCTACCCTTAACGTCCGCACCCCTTACATTCCCTATATGGCATTGATCTACGGTGGATCAGTGTGCAAGACGTGGTGAACTACCAAGCTGGCCTGGCTTTGGTGAAGGCAGAGAAAGGTGATGCTGCATCTGAGGCAGGGCTTACCTGACTGGGAACTTCTGCTGTTATGTGGAATCCCACTGAAGTTCTACAGAGACCATTCTCTTGCCAGCTGCAGGGTTGAGAATATATTTGTCTTCATCATCTTGGTCATTGGTTATTTCAATGTCCAATTAAGCAAGAAAACAAAACAAGGCACTAAAACAAAACAAAAAGCCCACTCCCCAAATTGTTGAATTACTTAAGCAATCTAAAGTTTATCCAAAAATCTAAGCATGAGAGTTAAGGTGAAAATATATTTTCAATTAGTTAAGCCTTCTCAGTTAATAAGGAAAGTTTTCTAAAGTTCAAAAAAAAATTCAAGCTGGGTGTGCTGGCTCATACTATAATCCCAATACTTGGGTACCTGATGCAGGAGGATTGCCATGAGTGTGAGGCCAGCCTGAACTATGTGTGAAATCTTGTCTAAAAAAAAAAGTCATAATCATGATAAATATTCAATGTGTTATTATCAGCAAAAGTGCTTAGAAAAATTATATAACACATAGTTAGCATTGTGTAGGTCATTTGGTATTAGGGCTGTTGCTTTTTGTCATCTAACCAAACAGAACAAATACAAAATACTTATCAATTGCAGTTACAACTACTAAAGAAAGAAAACCTGGTAGAGAAGACGTAAGACATCTCCAAGTACTCCACGTTTACTCATGAAAAAGAACAAGTGGGGAGTTAATGCATTCGAAGCTACTTGAAAGGCGATTTAAAAAGTTACTATAGCTTCTCTGGGTGGAGGGAGGAAGCCTTGGGCATGCTGGGCCAGAGCTATTCCACTTAGCTATATCCCCAGACCTAAAGAGGCAACTGTATCACCTGCCTTTCTCTAATCTCACTGTAGACTTCTGAACCACGGCCCATGAAAACTTAGACAGATCTTACAAGGTTAATGGAGAATTTCATAACATGTATTAAAGTTAAAAGCTTTAGGAGCCAAGGATGTGGCTTAGTGGTAGAGTAGTCGTCTCACATGAATGAGATCTGGGTTCAAATCCCATTACTGGAAAAAGAAGATTACAAAATTTGTGTCTTTCTTTAATTTAAGACCAATGATTCATCCCTGGGCACAGAACTATTTTAATGACTGATCATTTAAAAATTACCCCAAAGCAGGGTGTGGTCATACCAGTATTCTGATCCTTCTGGAGGCAGAGGTAGGTGGATCTGAATCCGACCAGGGCAGCCTAGCCAGGCATACAAAGTGAGACTCTGTCTCAAAAACAACAGCAAACAAACAAAAAATTTATTTTCCTGCATAAATATGTCAGATTTTGTGGCCTAACCAGGGAAAAATAATAATAAGCAAGTAGATGAACAGATACATACTTAGACATTTCCTGAAAGTGGAATTTGAAGTAGAAGATCACTGTCGGGATTTTTAAAAATCCCTCAACTTCAACATCAAGTAACCAGAAGGAACTACAGAACTGAAACCTGACTCATGTGGTTGTAGAAGCAGGGAAAGCTCTCCTAAGCCAAGCCCAACTCTACTAGGAGAGCGGGAGCAGCAGCCCCCCTATATTTGGCTAAACCTAGAGTGTAGGTACTAAACCTAAAGAAGCCAGCCTTGGTGATACCAAGGTGGGTGCAGGAGCAAGGTCCTTCCATCAGGCTCTCACTATTCCGCATCTGAAGCTTAAGGTCTGAGGAATAATGCCTTCTAGCTTAGACTGGGCTGAGTCCCCTCTACACCACTGCACCATTTGTAATTCTTGGAATTCCAGAGCCATGACCCTGAGATGACATTTTTTTGTTTTCAACTTGCCCAGGGTCACAGGAGCTGCAGTTGTTTTTTTGTTTTGTTTTGTTTTTTGTTTTTTTTTAAACAAGCTCAGTCTTTGGCTGTTCAGTCCTCATTCTTACTGAATCCTGAGTATCCAATGAACACCAAAATATCAAGTACTGGAATTTGAAACGGACCCTCTGCTTTCAAGGGGGACATAATCAAGTTAGAATGGTTTAAGGTTTGTTGAAATCCTTAAGGGCAGGTGAAATCCACAGTATTCCTAAAATTAGGAGAAACTTCTTGAAATAGCTCATGCCTTTTCCCCAGAACTAGAGAGGTGGAGGAAGGAGGATTGCCTCCAAATTGGAATAGGAACTGCTGACCCTAGTGCTGGATGGGGTGGATTTCTCAGGGTGTCATCTGGGGCTTGAATTCTCAGACAGCGGGAAGTGAGTGGAAGCTGTGTCCCTATGTGTCCCCAGGGTCTCATCCAGGTCCATGCCCCTACAAGTTGGTTACTAGAGGCAGCCTTTCCAATATGAATGCTTCAAGTGTGGAGGTACATACATGTCTGGTCTTATCAGGAAGCTAATGAACCACAGGGATCTAGGTGTGTGTGGCTGTGTGGTGCCATCCCTGGCTGCTCTAACACATGATGTACCCAGGGTTTCCTCCAGCTTCTGGCTTATATGAGATCTCAGGAGAGCACCCAGATAATCTTGGATTCTTCTCCAAGGTGAAGTTGAAGGAACTGAGAATTATGGCGTGAGCCAATTTTTTGGGCCTTCCCGAGGCCACAGATGTTCACGTTGCGTTACTTTGCTCTTGTCTGTTTTCCATAACTGGGTTGAGATAAATTGGATGGAGATCCTAGCTATATTCTCTCATCTAGAAATGTAAATTGGCTAGGTACAGAATGAAGCTACCAGGATACGGGTTGTGCTTGATGGCTTGCTTCCTTGGAGCTGGTCAGCCTGGCCATTAGGCCGTCATGGCTGCCAACCTTTGTGCTCCAAGTAGAAGGAATGGCTTTTCTGGATTAATGAACACTCATTTTATTTTGGCTATGCTTATCTTTAATGCTGCAGTTAACTTATTCTGTACACTGATTACTCTGGAAAGCACGGTGGTCATCAAAATAAACATAGAATCAACAGGACTTTTTAGGTTTAATGGGGATAGTCTTTCTTGAATCAACATTACAACTCAAACTTTAATGCTTCATCAGTAAGCATGATAACAACAAAACAAGAAGCTTGCTTGTGGTAACATGTAAACTATTTTTATTTTGTATATGAAGGTACACATGGGCTACTGTGTGCATGGAGCTTAAGACAACTTGCAGGACTCAGTTCTCTCCTCCTCCTATGTGGGCTCCAGAATCAGACTCAGGTCATCAGGTTTGGTAGCAAGCTCCTTTACTTGCTACTCATCTTCCTAGCCCAAAGTAATGCTTAACCTGTTTCCTCTTATTAAACGGACAGTTATGGAGTATGACTTATGAGTATGATGTATGAGTGTGCGCATGGCAAGCCAGTGTGGGTATGGATGTCTGATAACTTTTGGGACGTGGTTCTTGTCTTCCACCCTGTTTGAGGAAGAGTTTCTTCTTTCTGTAGCTGTACTCATACTGTAGGTGCTGGACCAGAAACTTCTGAATAGGGCAATTTTCCTGCCTTTGCCTCCATTTTCAGGAAAACTGTTTACAGATGCCCGCTACACCTGACATCTGGGTTTCTTATGTGGGCTCTGAAGACCTGAGCTGAGTTATCTCCCTGGCCTCTGGAAAATGATTTATATTAAAAGAAAAAATAACATCTTGAGTTGTAAAGCTGAATTCTCAAGAGAGAGGAGAGGTGACTTGTCCTTGTGTGCAATGATGAAGCTGTTTCCAGCGACTTTTCTTCAGTATTTCAAGGGAGGGTATATTGATTTTTTTTGTCATATGTGTGTGTGTGTGTGTGTGTGTGTGTGTGTGTGTGTGTGTATTTTGATGCAACCAAAGGCATCTAGAATACCTTTCCCAGGTACACCACGGTTGACATTTTCTTTTGGCATGCCCTTTCTGGCGTTTGGTAAGATTAGAGCATCTTCGGAAAGCTTTCCCACACTCATCACACTTGTAGGGTTTTTCTCCAGTGTGGCTTCTCTGGTGATGACTCAGTTTGAGTCTGATGGAATGCTTTTCCACATTCCCCACACTCATACGGCTTTTCTCCAGAGTTAAACCCTACAGTGATTAATAAGCACTGAGTTCACATAGAAGGCTTTGCCACACTTCTCACATTTATATGGCTTTTCTTCTGTATGGATTCTCTGAGGCGTGCCGAGGGCTGAGTTTCACACTGAAGTCTTTTCCCACACTTATCACACTCATATGGCTTTTCACCTGAATGCATGCTCTGATGTTTGCTGAGGTCTGAGCTCACACGGAAAGTTTTCCCACACTCACTGCAGTCATATGGCCCCTCTCCATTGTGGACTCTTTGGTGTACAATCAGGTGTCCTCTCACACTAAAGGCTTTCTTACACCTGTTACAGGCATTGGATTTCTCCTCAGTGTGAACTCTTTCATGCACAGTGAGGGCTGAGCGCGCACAGACGGCTTTTCCCACAGTGATAAAACTCATAGCGTTTCTCTCCAGTGTGAATTCTCTGATGTTGAACGAGGCCTGAGTTCTGGGTAAGCATTTTCCGACATTCACTGCATTTATACCATCTGCCCTCTGTGGGCCTGCCTTTATTATCGTCCTCTAACTGGTCCTTTCTTCTTTCTCAGGAATTGGTAAAGAATCCTTAGTATGTACATTAGAAACCTTTTGGTCTGGGTCTATCCTTACAAAATCTTTTAAAGTTAATGTTTTGCTCACAACTCTGGCTTTGACTCCTGTAATGACAAACATATATATAAGTATTATATAAGCATTAATACACTGTAAGTATGGCAATAATACATGATCCAGACTTAACTAGAACTCTCAAGCATTTGTTCCACAATATGAGGGCACCAACCAAACAGGAGCCAAATCACAGATCAAATGTTTTCATTGACCTGCATCAAGAGAGTAACATCACAGAACTACTGAAATGAACACCCGACACAAATAGCTATTTATGTCTGTCTTTCTTAAAGGCATTGAAATCAATGAGCACACACAAATACAGAACTAAGGAGAGTATGGGCTGGGGATACAGCTCAGTGGTGTAGCACCTGCTTAACGTATACAAGACCTTGGGTTTGAACCCTGGCATTAGAAAAGAATAATGTATAGTTTTTACTTTACACAACACTTAAGAATAACATTAAAATACATTTAAAGCAAAATAGGTGTTGAAGAGATTAGCAAATAGGGTAGATGAAGGGATTTATGAGTACAGAGAAAAAAGCTAACTCCAGTTTGGAAAAAGAAATCACATCACTGACAGGAATGATTACCAGCTAGAAGTCCCATCATTTCAACTGTAACGGGGTTCAGGGGATGCTTAGTTCATTCTAACAAGATGGTCCATTGTAACACTATTCTTGTAGTGGCTGCTGCTATGAAAAAACAGTATCTTAGCAAAAGCATTGTCTTGTCCTCCGTGAAAACTGTGACAGAGGAAATGCTTTATTAGTTTACTATTCTATATTTACAATTCAGACCATGCAGAGGAGAACCTAGTGTGCTACCAGTTGCATCCCTGGAAAGCAAACCTAATTTGGCTTCCAAATTCTTGTTGTAATAATTGCCTTCCTGTCTTTTTCCAGTTATAGTCAGTCTCTACAGTGGCAACGTGCATCCCTCCCAGTATGCACCCTTAATAAGCTACCGTGAAAACGGAAGATCAGTAAAACAGTAACAGTAAATTCCCGTTGAATAACAGTCTCAAAAATGAACACAAACTTAAGGGAGGACCCTAGAGCAGAGACAACAATTAGGCCTCCGTGCACCCACCCCTGTGGAAATTCAGTCTTCAGCAGAATTAGCCGGTCGCTCCACAGACTACAGTTCTGAGGTCCAAGCAGCACAGGAGGGTGGCCGGCCCCGCCCCGGCCCCGCCCCGGCCCCGGCCAAGGTAGGGAGCCAGCTCTGCCGAGAGGAGGGGAGAAGATGAGGGGTGGAGAGAACAGACGAGACGCACGCGAAAAGAGGAAGACTGGAGGTGCAAGGCAAGAACAGGCTTACCCTCTGCAAAACCCCGGTGCTAACTAGGAGCTAACGAACTCAGCCAGAAACTGACGGACTGAGAGGGCCAACTGCCAAGCTAGAGGAGCTCAGTTCGCCCTCTGGCACTCGGATGCTTGGTGCTCTCTAGGATGCCGGAGGTTTTCTTCTCTGTGGTTAGTGAGCGCAGGTCCGCTGGGAGTGACGAAAGGAGGCTATGATTACTCAGAACGTCTTTAATAACATTTAATTTCCTTAATCACGCAATAAGATACTCTTCTAAAGTATGAGAAAACTAAGTTTCTGAGGTCAGACATAGTTTTGAACCCGAGTTTTGCATCCCAAGTGGGTCACCTCCTGAGCTTAGCTCTCAGTGATCCATCTCGGAATTAATTTGCAGTGGCTGAGGATGTAGACCAGCAATTTTTGCCCAGCAAATCGAGGCCTTGGATTTCATCCTTAGCATAAAACAAAAACAACAATTTGTAAATTTAAACAGTATTCCTCTAAAACTACCAACTCTTCAGAAGTTTCACATTCATATATAAAATAAAACTAGGAAAATAAAACAAATAAACCCAAAAAGAAGGGGCCTGCCTTAAGGGCTATAAGCATATTATACATCCATGATGCACTAATAACTCGATATGGGGCAAGGCAAACGAATGATACAGATGTTCAGAGATGGGTATAATGAAACTGGTTAAGAAAAGGGAACATCTTCAATAAATGTATAAGAATAAGTGGGTAATTTTTTTGGAAAGACATCAAACTGGATCCCTACTCTATGCAGCAGGAAGCATTCCCAGTAAGTCGAGGCCATAAGTGTTAAAAATAAAACCATAAAATTGTCAGGCTAATGTGAGAGGCATCTTTTCTAATGTCAGAGTAGAAAGGCCACTGTACGTTGTGAACACAATCCAGACGTCCTAAGTGCGCAGACTGAAAGGTTGAAGTTCCTGAACAACCAAGGCTATGGACGTGTCACAGCCAGGTTGGATTCCTTTCTGTTCCAGCCTCATTCTGAGCAGACTCTACCAAGCCATCAGGACATACGTTCTCACCAGAGTAAGAGATTGGTGTTCGTTTTTTTTTTTTTTTTTTCTTTTAAGTCTCAGACTGGGGACGTCATTTAGTTTTATAGTAATTGCTAGAGTTTAAGGGCTTAATCCTCAGCATGGAGAGAACACCTTCAAGATCATAACTCCTCTGAAAATTATTCCAGGATTTCCAGAAGACCACAGATTGTCAAAGACTAGCACTTACAACTCCCACATAAGGAACTGCTGTAAGTGACACTTCAGGGATATATTACTCAAATGAACAGGGGAAGATAGTGTATTTGTAACTTTTCATCGCTGTAATAAAACACCATAGCCAAGTGTCCTGGTTGGTGAGATTCTGTTTTTTTTTTTTTTTTTTTTTTAATTATTATTTTTCAACTTAGCACAAGCTAGGGTTGAGAAGAAGGAACCGAGAATATGCCTCCATAAGACTGGCATGAAGGCAAGCCTGTGGGGGCATTTTCTTAGTTGGTGATAGATGAGGGAGGGCTTCTGGGTGGTGCCCCTGGGGAAGTGGTCTTGGGTTATACAAGCAAGCAGGCTGAGCAAGCCATGGGAGGAAGTCAGTGAACAGCACTGCTCTGTGGTTTACGCACCAGCACTTGCCTCCAAGTTCCTGTGTTGAGCTCTAGCCATATCTTCCTTCAGTGATGGAGTATGATCTAGACGTGTAAGTTGAAACAAACCCTTTCATCCCCAGGTTGCTTTTGGTCATGGTATTTTATTGCAGCAAAAATAAATAAATAAATTCATCACGCCAAGGCAACTTAGAAGGGATTTGGGTTTCAGTCCCTGAGGGATGCATGGCAGCAGGCTGAAGCAGATCTACCATCTTGAACCACAAGCAGCAAATAGGGCAACTAGCAATGGTTTAGTCTTTACGCTCTTAAAGTTTGCTTCTAGCGATATACTTCCTTCCGTAAGGCCATACCTCTTACACTGACCTAAACGGTGCTACCAACTATTTAAATGCCCAAGACTATGGGCAATATCCCACTCAAATGCTACAAATAGTTATTCTCTCTCAGCTTCAAGAGCTGACATTTCTTGTCAGGAAAAAGTAAGCATGGTTCATGACGGGATACCTGTAGAAAGAAATCAGGAAGCAGAACAGGGCATTCCAGGGATGGAAGAGGAGCAAGAAACAATCACAAGGAATGTATGGATATACTTCTAAATCAAGTATGTTCACATAATCCCTTAAAAGCCCCAGGAAGGTGCTTTATCACCTTCATTTATAGTTGAGGCAATAGAGGCACAGAGAGATTAACTGACTTAGTCAAAATTAGGGTGTGTATGATGAGAGGTGTGTGTGTGTGTGTATGTGTGTGTGTGTGTGTGTGTGTGTGTGTGTATGTATGTATGTGTGTGCAGGGAGTGAGTGGGGTTTGAAAAAATTCCTTTGATACCATTACTTGTTTCATTTTGTTTTTAAGTTGGGTCTCACTATGTAGCCCTGGATGGAACTTACAGATTGCTTTCTGTCTCTCCCTCCATAGTGCTGGTATTACACACATGTGCACCACAATGCCCAGCAGTGACACAAGTTTAAGTTTAAGACAGTAAGTACCCGTCCGTCCCTTCCTATCTACTTTCTGGATCATCCAACTCCTGAAAGTTCATCCAGGTAACCATTTCCCCAAAGGTGACCAGGCACAACAGCTGTGAAACATCTCTAATGGGACCTCAATATGGCCACAGGAACTCTGGTCTTAGTGCTATTTTTAAAGACTAGACACCAGACACAAAGTGATTTCAGAACAGCTTGGATCACTGCAAAATTTCTCAGGTCACTTATTTAAGAAATTAGCTTAAGACATGATAGCCATTATGCTGGTTTGGATATATAAGCTGGTAAAAAGAATGATTCTTAAAGTGATATACTTAGTTGGAGTCAACCACCAAAATGTACAGGAGGATAACTATAGTCAACAAAAATTCACTCCATGTTTAAAAATAGTAGTCACACACAAAAGTGTGATGACAGAAATGTCAATCACCCTAATTTGATCATTAAGCAGTGTACATATTCAAATGCCATTACCCCATGACTTACTATGTGCCAATTAAAGAGAAAGCACTAACAAAAACTTCAACAACATTGTTACTATGAATCTCAAATCTTAAGGCTTTTTAAAATCACACCACAGAATATATAGAGACATCTATGATTCGATTAAAGCAGTATTTCTCAATCCTTCCTAATGTGGCAACTGTTCAACATAATCCCTCATGTTGTGATCCCCAACCATATTCTGGCGAGTTATAATTTTGTTATGATTATGAATCATAATATAAATATCTGATATGCAACCCCTCTGAAAGAGCTTTAACTCACAGGTTAAGAACCAGTATGTTGAAGCTTGGCCTTGTTCTGAAGGATATCCTCAAGGATCCTTGGTAGCATCCTTAAACTCTATCCACTAGATGCTAGAAGCATCCCAGCTCTTCACCAATGCTATAATCCCAAATGTCTCTAGACATAACTAAACTTCTAAACTACTAATTAAACATCAGATACAAAATCCATTTTCCTGCTCATTTTACAGTTGTACTTTTATCAGAATAGGTATTTGTGTGTTAGCATCAGGGCATCCAAAGCCTGTGGCGTCGCATGGGTGGGTCTCACAGACCTGTTGCCAGGGCAACAGCCACCATATTCACAGAATCCATTGGGCTCACCTCCCACCTTTACCTGCAGCCACTACGTCAGAACCCATATATATGGGGAACATTCCTCCATCTCTCTCTCTCTCTCTCTCTCTCTCTCTCTCTCTCTCTCTCTCTCCTCTCTTTCCACTACTGCCCCCTCTCTCCCTCTCAATTAAACCTCTTACATGTGGAACTGTTTGGGCCTAGTGTGGTATATTCCGACGCAACCTGCTGTTCTAACACATCTTTTGGTGCTGAACTCCGGAAATTGGCAGTTCTGTCAGCAGCCGCTGCACTGCCCTGAAGTGGGGACAGGCAGAGGTCACGACCAGGTGGATTGGTCACAGCACCGGCAACCGCAGCTGCCGTGAATAGAGTTCGCAGCCCCCTCAGCTGGTGGCTACGAGAATCTCAGGCTTTCACCACGGAAGCTGCAGCTTCTAAAAACAAAACCACCAAGTCGCAGCAGAGGAGCTGGAGCTGCCCCACGCACCGTGGGACATACGAACTTCTGCCATGTGAGCCATGCCCCACCTGGTCTATCAAGTGGGACTAGCCTCTGCTCAGGCCCACACCTACCCATTCAGTTTCATGTTTTCTATTTACCAGTCTGCTATAATTCTCGCAAAGATGCCAGCATATTAATTGGTAGGATCTGTCAAGGGGAGGACCTCCAGCTTCCCAGATACGGCCTGGTCAGCCTTCTCTCGGAACCATGAGATTTACAGTCAAGCCTCCCAGTTGACATACGTCTTAGGACTTCTGCCATTGGTTGCCCCTCCTTCGAAAGCACCTCTCGTTCCCCAATTATTCTGGGCTCTTGCAGCCGAAAAATCCTTGGATCCAGGGTGGGTTGCTTTCTACAGGGTCTGCTGGGTAGCCACTAGGGGTTCTCCTGACGACTTGAACCACTAGCTTTGGCTGATACTTCTTGGTTTTTGGACTGTTCTCAGGACGCTGGTACGAATAGTCCAACTACCCGGCAGTGGGTGTCAGAATGTCTTCCACCGTACCTCCAGGCACCCCACTGGGTTGTCTTCTGGAAAATCTCAAATCTTTGAAGCTAACACCTGATTTGAAGGCATCAAAATTAATATATCTCTGCAATGAGATCTAGATTAAATATCAACTAGATGGGAGTTCAAAAGGGTCACTTAATGGCACCCTAGATCCAACTACTTTAAGGGATCTTAATATATACTGCCAGCAAACTGGTAAATGGAAGGAGGTTCCCTATGTCCAAGCATTTATCTATCTCTGTTCCAATCTCTCAGTGTGCTCTTCTTGTTGCCAACCCAACTTCTCTTAACCATGAAATCTACACTTCTGCTAGATGACGATACAATGCTAGATCCAGCTAATGAACCACCCCCTTTTTCCGCAGCAGACCTATCTCCACGCCACCAAAACCCCAACAACTGCCTCAGTTTCTCTTCCTCACCAGGATATTCCAGAGTCTGCTAGTTCTACCCCTCCAGACCCCTCCCCTTCTTCTTCTGTGCCAGCTGTAGGCTGCTCCAAATGCCCCACATTGGCAGCTACCTTCACTCCTCCTGTCACCCGCTCTAAGGCTACAGCCAAACCTCCAAGTCCTTCCTCCCCAGAGACACCTGACCCAGCAACAGTCCTACCTCTAAGGGAAGTTGCTGGAGTAGATGGTCTTGTCAGAGTACATGTTCTGTTCTCGCTTAGTGAACTTTCCCAAATAGAAAAAAGGCTGGGGTCCTATACTTAACTCTTCCAAGTTTATTAAAAAGTTCCAGTATATCACTCAATCTTACAGCTTGACTTTCCATGGTGTTCATATGATTCTTACTAACAACTTACTTCCTGAGGAACGCAGACGAGTCTGGGAAGAGGCAAGAGTACATGCAAATGGAATTCACCAAACAGACGGCACATTACCAATTGGCTCTGAGACAGTGCCAGACCAGGATCCCCAGTGGAATTACAATTCTGCAGGTGGTATTTTAGCCAGGAACAGGTTCATTACATGCTATCTGGTCGGTCTTAGCAAAGCAGCCATAAAGCCAGTAAATTTTGAAAAACTCCAAGAGGTTGTCCAGGACAAGCAGGAGACCATCTCAATTTTTAGAACGCCTTACAAAGGCTTTATTACAGCATATCAATTTGGACCCTGAAAACCCAGAAGGTAAGCAACTTCTGATGGCCTACTTCTTTTCCCAAAGCTACCCCAACATAAGAGCTAAACTTAAAAAACTGGAGAGGGGACCCTTAACTCCACAGACAGAAGTCTTAGCGCCAGCCTTCAAAGTGTACCATGGGAGAGATGGTAAAGTCCGCAAACAAAAATACCACATGCTGGCAAAGGCTGTCTGACCAGCCCTAGCCACTACCCTGGACTCATGGTCCCCTAAGACTCAGGGACCATCAGGTACCTGTTACAAGAGTGGTCAAAAAGGTCATTGGGCAAAAACCTACCCTAACTTCCACTAGCCAAGAGGGCCATGCCCTAGGTACCATCAAGAGGGACATTGAGCTGTTGATTGCCCTCATGTTACATGGATCATAGGGACATCACTCCCAGATAACCCTCCAACTGATCTCCTAGGCTTGGCTATGGCTGACTGAGGAGGCCCTAGCTCCCCTGACTCGACCACTGCCATTACTAGCAGGGAGCCCTGGGTAGATATCGTGGTATGTGGGCGGCCCATCTCCTTCCTCTTGGATACTGGAGCCACTTACTCGGTCCTGACGGAGTTTTGGGGACCCACTTCTCGTTTTCCTATTGTCAGGGTAGGAGGACAACCTTATTTCCCTTTCCAGACACCACCACTTAGTTGCATTTTTAGGGGTGTACCTCTCACCCATTCCTTTTTGGTAGTGCCAACATGTCCTGTCCCTTTATTGGGAAGGGATCTTCTAGCTAGGCTGGGAGCCTCTATTTCCTTTGCTCCCCACATTCGCCTAAACCCCGGTTTACCAGCAGTTCTTCTGCTCCTTCTCCTAGCCAGACAACCTACTAACACTACCTTCGCTCCAGCCTAGCACCCAACAGTGGTGGCACAGTGTAAATGCAGTCTAATGCTCCAATTCCTCTGCCCAGAACCCCAGTGGTAGGGTGAAACACAGACCTACACTCAAGTAGCAAGGGAAGACTCAGAACTCTTCCTACCTTAACATCTCAAGTGGGACTCTAGTCTTGACACTATACATGGCTCGTTTCTCTCTCTCTCTCTCTAACTCATCAGTAAGTTTTTTTTTTTTTTTTTTTTTTGGCTTTACTCCTTGATACAGGCAAATCTTGATGTACTATAGTATTTTATGGAGACTATTATGTAGTTTTTGAGTGCACTAAATAGGTCACATTACTGAAAGCCCTTAAAAATCTCAACATTATAAAAAAATCCACACAATAATTTGACAAGCATTTATTAAACACCTAATGTGTGCTTAGCACTGTACTAGGCACTAAAGAGAGTGCAGTGATACAAATGTTACAGTTATCATCCCTGCCCTCAAGGAGCTTACAGTTTAATCTTGGAAATAATACAGATGTGAAACTACTATACAGACTGCTAGAAAATAACTGCAGAGCAAGGTATTAATTAATGAGTGCATGGATCACAGTACAATCTTGAAAGTTATGTGCTCAGGCAGAACAGAATAAGGGAAGACACTGGTGAGTCAAACTCAATCAGGAGATGCTGTCTCAAAAGACATGAAGGAAGCAAATTTGAACAGAAGGTACAGCCAAAGAGTAATCTAAGTAAAGAAAAAAAAAATGAGAGAAAGGCACAGAGGCAAAGGCTTGTAAGACAGCAGACAACACTAGAAAGCTGTAGGAGGTTTGAATGTGATATACCAAGGTAAACATGCTAGAGAATAATGAAAGCTGAGGCTTGAATGGAGAACAAGGCTATGGAACACTGGTGAGAATTATTGGAGTAAAAATGAGATACCATAAAAATGGAGATTGAAGATCATTTTGAAATGTTATGTAAGTTGGATCCTCTGGAAGGAAACTGAAGGAAGTCACAGTAACCTGAGCTTATATGATGTAGATCTATGTGGAAAGCTATAAGGGTATGGTGGAAAGATAAAACAAAAACAAATCTCAGTAAGAATATCAACATGATCAGCAAGGTTCTAGACCAGGAGAGAGGAAGGCAGAAAAGGATGACACGGTAACTTCAAGATTGGGATGAGAAACACAAAAGGCAATGATTCTATTTTAGGGGACAGAAATTAGGCAATGATGTTTATTTCAAAAGAAAATACAAACTGAGGCAGAAGAACGGTGAGTCCTGGTTTCAAATATCAGGGTGTGTAGGTACCTGAGGAAAATTTCCCAAGCAGTGAGATGACATACAAAGTGGAAAATAGGAAGTAACTCAAATACATGAAGTAACAGAACAGATAAACAGGGACACAAAAGTAAATAAAAACAGGGTACAGAGATTATTTTTAGTATAGATGACAAAAAAGACAAATAAACACGAGCTAGATATAGAAGAGAAATGACCTAAAAAATACCATAAGACGAAGAAAGGGAAATTCTTGAAGTATGGTGCATCAGTCAAGGTTCTCTAGAGAACAGACCTTATAAAATGAATCTACACATATGTAGAGAAAGGGAATTTATTAGAGTAGCTTCCAGGCTGTGGTCCAGAGAGAACAATGGCTGTCTACCAATGGAAAGCCCTAGAATCAGGCAGTTGTTTTATTCCATCAGGGTGGATAGCTCAGCTGCTCTTCATAACATCCCAGAATCCTGAAGTTGGCTCTAGTGAAGGCATGGATTTGCTAGCAAGAGCAAGGAAACAACAGCAAAAGCGTCCTTCTTCCATGGCCTTATATTGAATGCCATCAGAAGGTGTGGCCCTGACTACAGGTAGATCTTCTCACCTCAAAAGATCCAGATTAAAAGAAAATAGTTTTTACACTTGAAATGATTTAATTAAGAAAAAAAAAATCCTCACAGGTGTATCCAGCAGTCTGGCTAAATGTAGTCAAGCTGACAACCAAGAAGAGCCATCTGAAGTCCACCCCTTGTCAACTTGACACAAAATCATTTCTTCTTATGCCATGCTTAATTTCCAAATGAAAGTAATAACCAGGTCATAATTACACCTAACATGATATAACTATCCCATATACAATTGTAAATGCATTATATATATTTGATGAAATCATAATTATACTTAACATGATAAAACTATATTTTGTACTACCTAAAATGCATGATTAATTTTAGAATACATGGCAATGTCCCTTGAGGGACATTCTTTTGGTATATCTCAAAACTTAAATATGGTAACTACTGATATTCTCTTAACTGATGTTACATTACATGATAAAGAAATTGAGGAAAGTAAACACAAATATCTATAAAAACACATTCTTAACAAAATATGAAAGAAATAGTAATCCTCATTTCTGCAACTGGTTACATGGCCACAGTTGGTATTTGTAACTATCTTCCTTAAATACCCATTCTGTACTTCCTCAAAGGCAAAAAAAAAAAAAAAAAAAAAAAAAAGGCAATATTTGAGGGGTGAGAGTACATTTTCTGCTAACGGTAGAGAGACTGACTATTCCCTCAGGTGAAGTAAACCCATGAGAATGTGAGGGTTCAAAGTTCTGAGCATCAACAAGGTCCTACCACATATCTCCATGCCAAGTTACAGATCTCATTCTTTACCAATTAATGCTCTCTTACTCTGGGTTTCATTTTCCACAATTTAAGCTGTGATTGCTAGAGAAAAGATTCTCTTGCAGGGTACACTTAGAAACTTTAGACAGTTTATGCATATCTGGAGCAGGCCAACTTTATCACTGGTACACTGTTGCTTTTCACTGTACTCTGAGATGCTAAAAGTTGGTTAATTTTATCATTCTTTTCCTTTGTCATTTGTTCAGAGATGCTAGCAGGAACCAACCAGCATCATTATTTTCCTTATTTTTCTACAAATTTTCAAAAGTTTTATATGTAGACTCACCAAATTTCTTGCCTCTCACAACTGGTTAATCAGGATAATCAAATGCATTTGTCCCTTTAAGTTTGTAAAACAGTTCACAGCATGGGTTTTCAATATTCCCTGATTTTCTGAGAGACTTCAATAATTGTAGGTGTCTGCAAATTGGAAAACCCATCCCAAATTCTTAAAAAAAAATTCACCTTAATATTTCTTTTGCTCTAGAACCACCTCTGGTATGATAATCTGTATTACCTGGGATTCTCTAGAAAAACAGAACTTATAGAATGAAAAAATACATATAAAGGGGATGTATTAGAATGGCTTACGAATTGTGGTCCAGGTAGTTCCACAATGGCTGTCTACCAATAGGCCTAATGTCCTAGTAGTACCCAAGATGACAACTAAGAATAGTCATCACACATTGGAAAACTCAACATGATGAAGTATAAGGAGATTAAGAAGGACAACAATAAAAACTCTTAATTTATACACTGGCAATTCCATATACATTTTAGTGGAATTTTGACTATGAAAAACCAGTAAAAGTCAAAGCAAAAATGGGTTAAAATGAATATCACCCTTGAAAAAAAATTAAGAAAAACACAAGACACACAGAATGGTGATTGGAAAAAGGCAAGAAGCTTAAATGGCTTCTCATTGTAGGCTGCAGGATGAGGTTACTATTGCTACCTGGCCATCTGCCAACCAGGAATCTACTCACTTCTTTCTTTAAGGCAGTCTACAGAGAAATGTGTTTGTTTCACTAAGCTGTAACTGCTTTATCCTCCTAGTTACTCCTTTAAGCATGTTTTATCGACAAAATAACTTTTTTTGTACTAAGAATCAAGAATATCCAAGTCTAAAGATGGTCTCGCCCCAAATAGTATTTTAAACCAATTTTCCAGTAATTGCAATGGATCCACACTATACTACTACTACATATTTTACCTAGTATCTCTTATGACCAAGGATACATGGTTTCATTTGCTTGGCTGGAGTTTAGTCAGTTGGTAGCAAAGCAGTGGTCATCACAGGCTCCAGCATCAGGCTGAATAGGTTAGAATCTTGTCTTTACTGGATGTTATGTTGGTTAGTTCCCTAAGCTTCTGTTTTACTTTCTATAGATGGAACGTGTAGTGGTGATATTAGCTCTTAAGTAGGATAAATATTTAACTTAGGGTTTGGCTCATGGCAATTGCAGAAAAATGAAACAAAACCAAACAAAAATGTCAGCTATCATTCTGGAGGTGTAGAAACAAGAGTGAAGCTATACTGGTCCATGCATTCTTGAATACTTATCTGGCTTCATGGAGAAATTCCTTGAAACCTCAGAGGTTTCTTCCAGTGGTATGTTGATAGCAAATAAGTTAGGGAAAAAAAACTTTACTCTGCCACATCTTAAAATGAACAGATGGGGATGGGAGAGGATAGATAGTACTGGTAAACAACTCTTTCAGAAGGACAGAAAAATTGGACACTATAGGATAAAGGCTCAATGAATGCCACTGAATTAAATTAGATATAGTTTGATTAATGCTTGGTGAATTCAAGACTAACAATGACTTCTATGTATTTCTTCAAAGACTCCACAGTCTTTTCTATCATCATATGCTATGACACTTGGCTTGTTCTATACATATGTTAAATCACCTTTGATAACTCATTTAAATTTTTTACTATTGGTAATTGTGCCTATGTGTTTATATTTATGTGTATCTGTGTGCAGGCCAGAAATGTTGGGTGCCCCTGGAGCTGGAGTTACAGGAAGTTTCCAGCCACCCAACAAGGGTATTGGGAACTAAACTCAATGGTCCTATGTAAGAACAGTCTACACTCTTAACCTCTAAGCCATTTCTCTAGCCTCACTTACCTTTTTTTTCTTTTGAGACTGGTCTCACTATACTCAAGGCTGGTTTGCTATGCAGTCCAGGGTGGTTCATCTGTCTCTGCTTCCTGAGTGCCATGATAAAAGGTGTGCCTCACCATAATGGCTCCAATAACTGGTTTTTAAATGAGCACCCTTTTTCACATTCACCTCAGTATAACATTAATCTTCCCAATTATGTTTTCTTTTCTCTGAACTTCTGCCAGATGCTTAGTAGCTCTGAGATTGAAGTATCTGGTACATATTACTCTGGGTCCAAATGCAAAAAGGGCAATTTTATTAGAAATCAAGGCAAGTGCTTCATAAAAGTCTATGAAAGGAGTGGGCATGCATATATGCACACATGCAGACATCTAGCTGCTCTGAAAATGTACTCATCCTATGTAACTTCCACACAACATAGAACTGACCTATGCAGAAACCCTGTCTTATAGATGGCAAGGCACAACTGAAGTAGGAAGCAAGGGTCCTGACATAGGCACATTTACCTGTTTCTGGTTTCTTAAACTTTTGCAACCCTGTCTTAAAAAGTAAAGTTATTGGAGCTGGAGAGACGGCTCAGTGGTGAGGAGTGCTAGAGAGGAGTTAGGAATGGTAATCTGTATTAAACAGGAATGAAGCAAACAGAACGGAGGATAAGAAAATGAATAATGGAGAGGTCTGTTCTGAGAAAATTAACCAAAGAAACTAAGATAATCCTTTTTAGGACAGTCAAGGTATGAAATTATTCTTTTTTTCAGAGATTTCATCAGAACCTCCTTATGTGTCTTCTGAGTAAGATTAATGGAATAATTTTAAGTGTGAGGGTTAATTTTTAAAGCAAAAGCTATTCAATTCCAAGTCTGCTGTCTAGTCAAATGGTCAAACATGAAATGTAATTAATAGTAACAGATGGTTTTCTTGCTTCTCATTACATGAGAATTCTAAGATTGTTTCCAACGTTTGGAGGACTAGTAGCACTACTATAATCATAGTACTTTAGAATATTCATTTTAACAAGTATTTATTAAGTAGTAAGTATAATTACTCAATCAAAGAGACTACATTTTAGATGCACAAGATCTGATGTGTTCCTTTAAAACCAGCTTCATTACTTTACACATACAATATTCTGTTATGATAAAAGCCTCAGAGGTGAAATACAGTGCCTGGTGACAATGAGTATAATAGTGTATCTTTGTTATTAGATGACTGGTGGGAGTGTACCAGAATGCAGAAGAATGAGGAGTCAGAGTGAGGTATTTGACAGATTACCATGGTGGATACTGGAGGTATGCAAATGGAGGAAAGAGCTGGAAGATAATGATGGATCTGCTTCGGCCTTCTGAGAAGGTAGGTCCAGGCTAACCATGTGGTCAGTGAGTTTATATAAACTGACAGAAACCTGAGAGCAGTACTGTAATGGGCCTAGAGGGATGATGTACATTCTTTGTAAGGATTTTTAATGTCTTTTTCAAGCACCTCTGTCTTTTATGTGGTGCCAAAGCTTTGATAGTGCAAATATTGTTCAAACCACAGTGTATAGTGGGGAGGCAGGAGGAGAGTCAGAAGATACCTTGAAAAACAACTGTCCACACTCAAGAATAGCCGGCTGAGTCTCCACTCACCTCTTTCTTTCCATCACGCCCACCATCATCACTAATGCGTCTACTTCCTTTGTTGACACAGGTACTGAGACTGGGGGTGATGAAGGATATGTACAGATGCTCAGGGACTCAATGGAGTCAGTAAAGGTTCTAAATGAAGAAAAATGCTACAGTGCTGTTAAAAATATAGCATTGAGTTTGTGAAGGAATATGGATATCTATCATCTAGGAGTATTAGAATAATAATTTAAATGTCTTACAATTTCTCTCTAACTAGGATATTAAAAAGCCAAATAAAATCTTAGTCTCATTGAGGTTGCCTTGGACTCAAACAGCTTCTTAGATTAGGATTTACAATGGCACCTTCAGAGGAATGACAAAAAAGGGACCACAAGAAATGGGAAGAAACAGAGAAGCTTGGAAGAGTGGCCTCTCTCAAACTTAGAGCTACTTATAGGAAAGACAAAATATAGTATTTCAAGTCACAATAAACAATTTACTGTTATTCTGAAGAATTTACTGAGCTGCTAAGGCTCTGCTTCATCAGATGCCCCCAAAGACAGTCAAACCAATCAACTCAGATCAGAGATTGGGCCCAAAGTAGCCAAGTGCTAGTTCTAGCTTTGTTACAGCTACAGACTCTGCCTTTCTCATTAGACTTTTCCACTATTACATGGTTTCTCCAATGCCAAATAATGCTCAAACTACAAGCAAAGCTTCTCCTAAACGCTTGTGGTTTCAGGCTTTTCTGCACTGTGGATTCTCTGATGTCGAATGAGACTTGATCTCTGAATAAAGGCTTTCCCACACTCATTGCACTGATAGGGCTTCTCTCCTGTGTGTATTCTCAGATGCTGAATGAGACCAGTGTTCCCATTGAAAGCTTTCCCACATTCTTTACACTTATAAGGTCTTTCTCCAGTATGGATTCTCTGATGTTCAATAAGGCCCGACTTCTGACTGAAGGCCCTCCCACACTCATTGCATTTGTAGGGTTTCTCCCCAGTGTGGCTTCTTTGATGGCCAATAAGATGTGAGCTCCGTCTGAAGGTTTTCCCACACTCATCACACTCATAAGGTTTCTCCCCAGTGTGAATTCTCTGGTGTCCAATGAGGTGTGAACTATGACTGAAAGCTTTTCCACATTCATTACATTCGTATGGTCTCTCTCCAGTGTGCATTCTCTGGTGCAAAATGAGGCCTGCACTCTGACTAAAGGCCTTCCCACACTGATTACATTGATAGGGTTTCTCCCCAGTGTGGATTCTCTGGTGCAGGATCAAGCCTGTGTTCTGACTGAAGGCCTTACCACATTCCTTGCAGTGATAGCGCTTCACTTTGTTGTGAATATCCTGATGGGAAAGAAGGGATGACCTGTAACTGAAGGCTTTACTGCACACATTACACTGATAAGGTTTCTCTCCAGTGTGTATTCTCCAGTGGCGAACAAGGCCTGAGTTCTGAGCAAAGCTTTTCCCACATTCATCACATTTATGTCGTCTTTCTTGTGTGGGATTTCCCTGCTTCTCTAATTTGCCCAGAAGGTCTTGGGTTTCTCCATGTGCAAGACCCACGATAACATCCCCGTTGCATTTGGCAGTTGCCTCTCCATGTGGCTGCGTTCCAGGAGATATTACCTGTTTTGAAAATAATTCCTTGTTCTCATTCCTGGTCTCACCATCTGAAATAAACATGTAGTAAACAATCATTTTCAAAGTCACTTTCTATTTTTTATATTAGAAGAAAGGGGGAAATGAAGTTGTCATTGAAGCTACAAGGAAATACAAACTTCTTTATTTAAAATAGGGAGAGATATATGTGGGTTGATCAAACAGAAGTACTAAACGAACACTCACTAGGAAAAGGGTGCTAGGAAAAAGGGGTTTCCTGATAGATGAGTAAAGCTGGGAAGGGATCAATTAAGAAGTGTAAGTGGGGAATAGAAAGAGATAAAGAACTCCTACGAGATCTACTGAGTGGATGAGAATGGACCAAACAGTCCTGAAAGGGTTGGAAGTAACACTGCTCATGTGACAAACATTCCAATATGATGGTCCAATGGGAACTGGAAAAAAGGTGGGAACTCAGGGAGTACTACAGAGTCATCAATTCTTAACTGGCAAAATGAACAACACTCACTATTCAGATACAAACTGTAAGGAAATCTGGGTTGGAGAACAAAATGTTTCATTTTAGACCCCAAGAAGTCTCAATCTAATATCTGTCTCCTGAATTCTAAGTTTCTTTTCTTTAAGATTTATTAGAAAAATTTTAAAGCAAATTTATGACTATGTGTGTCACATGTGTTGGGTGTCTGCAGAGGCCAGAAGGCACTGTATCCCCTAGAGTTGGAGTTACTGTAGTTATGAGGTACTTGATGTGGATGCTGGGAACAGAACACCAGTCCTCTGGAAGAACAGAAAGCACTCTTAACCATTGAGCCATTTCTACATACCCAAATCCTGAGTTTAAGTTCCACTAAGATCTCCACAAATCTTATAAAGCTACTAGAAACACAACAAACAAAGAGAAAATTCTTAAATTATAATAACTACAGCTCTCCTTACCCAGGGAGAACATGTTTCTGTATTTCTTGGGCCTGTTATTTCTATTCAGATCCTTCTGTGATGGATCAAGAAGCCACTCCTCTCGAATAAGAGACACAGCCATGTCTTCGATCTTTTCCAAAGTCTGAAACAAAACAAGACCCTCATTTGGGGCCTAGAAAGGTTCCATAGCTCAGAACCAGTGCTGGAGATAACGATAATGTTAGGAGAGGTAAAGAAACAGGAATGTGCTATGAATAGCTGGGAGGAAAAGGAAACTGCGCTACATTTATTGGGGGGGGTTGGGGTGGGATATCAAAGACTGGTTTGTTACTAAGCAAAAAAGATTCAGGGAAAGTTCTTAAACAGGCCCCACTACAGAGAGATGGACATCTGCCACTATATTGTCTAACAGAGACACGGCCTTTTAGTGAGAAGGAGGACCACTCACCTGGAACCCTGCAGTGAGAAGTCTAGCTGTCACCTCCTCATCTCCAGAACTTCCTTTCTGAGAAGGAGTAGGTTTCTGAGAAGAAGACATGGCTGAGAGGAGAAAGCAGCTATGAATTGACTAGTCTTACTGCATGGTGGTGGGAGCCGGCATTCACTTACCCAAAATTACTTTTATTTCAGCACATATATGCAAAGATTTTGCACATCAAGTGCTGACATTTTGGACTCTGGCCCATATCCATGAATGCTCATAGCACATCTGTACTTTAATGTGCCTGAACTTATACAATCGAATATATTAAGTATACTGATTTCCTAATGGGAACTGCTTTCTAATTTCTTCTCTACCAAAAGTATTACCTTTGTGTTTATGTATAATGGTCCTTTAGATCCTAGGGTTCTAGAAACTGAACATGAGAACCCACCAATCTCTAGTAAGTTTGTTACTTTGCTGATCTCTGCCAAAGAAGACTACACATAGAGCGTTTCAAAATATAAAAAACAATTTCACTTAAGCAAAACAAAGTACTATAAATCCCATAAATGGAAAAACAAAACAAAACAAAAAAACCCTCAAACCAAACAGCCTAGAATATGCTATTCTGCCAAAAATAAGGTATTTCTAAAAAAAAAATAACAGGAAAATGCCAAAAAAGACACAGAATTAAGGCATTACTGGCCAAATATGAAGTAAGCACAGTGAACACAATGTTTCTGAAACAAAGAATTTATATGCCCATAAGTAAATAACAGCAATAAAATGGAAGGGTTGAGGACATAGCTCAGTTAGAAGAGTGCTGGCCTTGGGTGAGAAATACCCTGAGTTAAGATACTTAGCACTGCCCAAAACAACACAGACACAACCACCCCTTCACTACACACACTTAGGGCGGGCATGATGGCTCAGTGGTAAAGTGCTTGCTGGGCATACGAGGAGGAAAGTTCAAAATCCCATGACCCACATATGAGCCCTATGTTTGAAGTTCCCACACTGGGAGTTGAAAGAGAACAGAAACAGGCAGCTCCTGGGGGCGTGGAGGTCAGATAATCTAGCAGAAATGGACATACATATTCAGGGAAAGACCCCAGCTCAAAAAATAAGGTAGAAGGGCCAGAGAGGGCATTGGGGGCAAAGGTGCTTTGCATATAAAAGCCCAACAGCTCAAGTTCAATTTCTGGAACCCACTGTGGATGGAAAGACCTGACTCTTGAAGAAAGTTGTTCTCCACCCTCCTGGCAGGTATATGTCTGTGTCCACACACTAATAGTAATAAAAGTAAGGTGCAAGAAACAGAATATACACAACATATGTACCCACAGGTAAACTAGAATGGAAAGAAGTAAATGTTCTCTTAAGATGAACAATACAACAACAGAGAAGGAATGACTGAGAAAAAACCACTTGTAACTGGTTTAGTAATATTCCCTGATTCAGTTGAGAAGCTTTAATAAAATAAAGTAAAAATGAAACATCAATAAATATTAAAATTACTGTTTTAGCAACAAATTTGATAAGGGTTAAGATATTTACAAAGCTTCATGAGAACTTCTTCCTAAATTACTTAGTTATAAAGGGAAGAACAGTAACTTTATAGTAATTAACCTGCAAGATTAATCTTAAGTCATCAAAAATAACATTACAAAAGGCCAATTTTCTGTAATGTTCTTGCTAATATATTCATGTTGAACCTAAATATGAGAAAAGTTCAAACAAATTTAATTTGTAGCCATTCTACTAATTCTAATCTATGTTCTTTAAAACTGTTAAGATCATAAAAAGACTAAGAAATAATGCAAAGAGTGCCAGATTAAAGGATACTGAAGAATTTATGACTAGTTGTACTACAGTCATAGGGTGGGCTTTGCACCAGAAAAAACACTGAGACAACTGGCAAAAGATGAGTATGAACTGTGGTCAGCTCCACCATTTCTAACTATCTTCTTATCATGGTTATTAAAAATGCTCTTGTTAAAAAAGTGCTAAGTATTTGTAAATATGTTATAATACTAGCAAAATCTAAAAAAAAAAAGTCGGCTGTAAATGGGGTTAACAGATGTGTAAATTCATAAAAAAAAAAAAAAAAAAACCAAAACCAAAAACAAAACCCTCAAGTTCTTTGTTCATAAGTTTACCACTAGAACTGATGGTCTATTGTTGTCCTCTGGTCATGACATGGCCATTGCCCTTCTGAATTCTCAGCTGCTGTGGCTATATACATAAGACCTGTGGGGAAGGATCATAAACCCTCTTTCCCAGTCCCATGTAGGCGCAATTGGTGCTAAGAAATTTCTTCACTGGTATAACTGATGCTAAGCTATCCATGTTCCTATTAAAAAAAAAAAATCCTTCACCCTACCCCTAATTAAACTCATTGGTTCACAAGTTAGTTTTCAATAGATTGTTTCTTTGGTGTGTCTTTTGTGCTCCATTAGGGGTCTACAGCTATTTATCTGCATAGGAAAAGTTCACGTATTACTTCTATCAACATTCAAACCCAGAAGACTGGAACTACTCAAACACTGATGCTGGTTCCTGAATGAGACAGGTACCCCAAATACAAATCTCTTTCCTCACCTTTGTAAGTGAAATCTAGCCTCTTTCCTCTGTCCTGTGGCTTCTGGGGCACTGGAGATTTAGGCATGGTGGCTAAGGGTCGGATATGAATACCTGGAGGTTCTGATGCAGATTTTGAAGGTATGACTTCATCCCAGAGTTCTCTGTGCCCATGTGTATGAGTTGAGACCTAGAAACAATGGGACAGCAGAGTTACACAGAGTTCCTTTGAGAAATGAAGTGAAGGGGGTAGTGGAGCCAATGCCTTTCATGGGTGTTCATATTTGGGAAAGCAAGCGGTATAATGTCATTTACTTCCTAGGGCAGCAAGAAATTAGCACAGAAAGAAGGCATTTGTTTCTGTTCAGTACTAAAGAAAAAAATTTCTGTTGATGTTTCCCTACTATATCAAACACCAATATTAGGATACAGAACTCCACCTTAGGATGAATAGCCCAGAAAACTAAAATAAGGTCACACAATTGCAAAATAGTCTTCTGATAAGGAACTAGGAAGCTTACTGTCCAAGTAGTAGTCATCTTTAATTATCCAGGTAAGGCAAGCAAACACACACAATAGTTTAGCATGCTGGGCTTTACTTTACTTGTTTTGTATTAACAAGTAAATATAAAAGCCCCCCATCACTTGCTTTCTGAACAATGCACCTCGCACCTGTTAGTGATCTAGGACCTCACCTGCTTTGAGCTGTACCTACACCCTACTCTGAACAATGGAATAAATTTCTCCTTCCCCTAAGAACCATGACACTTAGACAGCTTGTACCTAATCATATTCCAGTTACTTCTGGGTTAAGGAAGGAAGGGGGCAAGCAGGCCTAGACTGATTTTGGGTGTGTGAGCCAATAAGGCAAATTGTATCCTCCAAGAAAACAAAGACCCATCTTCATCATGCCTGTTGGCAAACAAATTCCCTTTTCTCTTGAACCCCAGAAGAAGGCCTAAATAATTGGGGCCCTTGAGTACTTGAGCAGTTTCACTTGAGTGGCCTAAGACTCTTGACTGTATTTCTTACTTTGTACTGTTGTTGTGCCACTGAATAACGTTTCCTTGCTATCTGTACAATTTGTGTGGGTCTTTATTTCAATTCCTTGAATAAGAGGCCAAAGATGTAGAAACATCTGGCCCAAACCCTGAACATTGGTATTACGGGTACCCCAGGAAAAAAGTAATATAAGCTCCTTGTGTATTATGGCCCCATTTAGCAAGCAAGGACAATAATACAACTGTGGGGATCTTATGAGGATGAAAATGGAGTCTATCCTTTACAAAAAAGGATTCTATCCTTTAAAAAAAATTAAAATAATTTTCAGCTGCATTTACAAGAAACCAGTGAATAGAATTGATTCCTCAAAGTGAAGCTAACGTCTTCCTACCAAGCTCCCAGGAATTCAGTCACAGATGCACAGCTACTTACTGGTTGCCCTAGGACATTAATCTGCCTTTCCAGGTCTTCCAACAGAGTCACCACCTCCTCTCCATTCTCTAACTGGTGTTCCTTAACCAGAGCCTGCAGCTCCTCAGGCAGGATGGTCAGGAACTGCTCCAGCACCAGCAGCTCCAGGATCTGCTCTTTGCTGTTCAAGTCTGGCCGCAGCCACTGATGGCAAAGTGCACGGAGCTGGATCAGAGCTTCCCGAGGTCCTAATGTCTCCTGGTAGCAGAGCTGCCTGAAGCGTAGACGAAACAGTTCTTGGCCAGGTGTCCTGTTTTCATGCACACTAGATTCTTCATCCCAACCATGATCCTCCTCTATCTTGACAATGACAAGGTCCTCTTCAGGAGCCTGGTCTGGTGGAGATGGGGCTGAAGAAGGCTTTCTTGATTCTGTAGCCATTTAGGGCCAGAGAGGCTCAGAAGGCCCCTTTCCTCCACCTTCTATATCTTCTTAAAAGTCTTCCAAGAACCTCCACGGTACTTCTTCCAGAAAAAAAAATGATGACTGTGTTAGGGTAAGACAAAAATCATAGTGACCTACCAAGATATCTAAATGAGTGCTCTAAATAATCTGGCGGCCCAAACCCATCCAGGGTACAAACCCTTCCTTTGGCTTTCTGTTTAGGGTTGTAGAGGATGGAGCCCATGGAGACTCAGCCTAACTGAAATTCTGTTTAATTATCAAATACTCCTCAGCTGCAGGCATTGAGCTCCTCCTGGCACCTTGTACATCTGCTGCTCTCAGCTGTCTTCTGTACCTTAGCTCTTAACCTTGCTCTAGTGTATGAGCCCTTTAACCCTTCCCTCTTCATTACTCAAGATTCATGACCCTACTTAGGCTTCCTATTTTGCCTCCTGTCTCTAAGGGTTATTTCTTGGACTTCATCTTTTACTCCTAAAAATCTATTTGTAGCAGTGGATCTGCAAAGAACAGAATGTCTTATCAACATCTACAAATCTAAACCCACACACCAATGACCTTCCAGAATGCTACAGAAATAAAAATACAGTAGTGTTTGAGTTTGACAACTTTCACTGAGCAGAAGACACCGGATATCAATCAATATTGTATGCTTATGCTCATATTAAATATTCATCTACACTTCCACCAGATGAGTATTTTCCTGTTTGTAATTATGAATAAAGCCACTGAGATCATATACATACATGATCCTGTGTAAGCAGTTTTTAATTCAGTGGGGTAAGGCCCGGAAGTAAGAAGTAAATTGCTGAGGCTTAAGTGTAGTACCTAAAAAATAGCTGAACTGTTTCCAAAGTGGCTATAATATTTTGCATTCCACTAGCACTTGATATTATATTAAAAATAAACATTATAATGGGTTTATAGTAATGTGTTATGATTTTGTTTTTTTTTACTAACAATATTGAACATAATTGGTGAAGTATCTATTTAAAGATTTTGGCCCACTTTGCTTTTGTTTTTTTGGCAGAGTTTTATTCTATAACCAAAGATAGTGCCAAACTTGTGATTCTCACACCTCAGCTTCTTAAATACTGGGACTATAGGCATGTACCAGGTTTATTTATATACTTACTTAACTTGTTTAGGCTGTTGAGACTGGTCTTACCATGTAGCCAGGCTGATCTTTAACTGGTGATCCTATTGCCTCTGTCTCTCATGTATTGGAATTACATACAATTCCATGCTTTGCCCAGGATTACTTTGTAATTGAGGTTTTATATTGTATGTTTAAGATTTGAGAACTCTTTATATATTTTGGTCCTTTATGAGATTCATGATTTACAAATTTTGACTTTTTTCTATTAACAGCAACCTTTAAAGATGATATTTTTGGAAGCATAATTTATCAAAATTCTTGTACTTTTGATATCAAATGATAAAATGTCTGCTTAACTCCAAATCACAAAGGTTTTCTTCTAAAAGTTTGTAATTTCAAGTTTTACTTTTAAGTCTATGATCTACTTTTAATTAATCTTTGTAGAGGTGAGGGTATGATTCAAGGTCTCCCTCCTTACATACACAACAGTCTACTCTTGCACCATTCATAGAAAGGATTATACACTGAATCACTTGCCTTTTCGTCTGTCAGAGAGAGAGAGAGAGAGAGAGAGAGAGAGAGAGAGAGAGAGCGAGCGCTAGTCTGACTGACCACAAACACTATTTCTGGAGAATCTATTCTGTCACCGTGAACTATATATATGTCTACCTTTTCTTGATACAAGTGTTAAAATCAAGTAGTTCTAGTCCTGCAACTCTTCTGTTTTTGAAGCTGTTTTGACTTTGCTGGATATATATATATATATATATATATATATATATATATATATTAGAATATATATATATTAGAATAGGCTTTTTGATTTCCAACAATGCTGGAATTGAACTTGTGTTGAATCTATAACTCAGTTATCATCTTAACAGTATTGATATCACACTAGGAATGATACCTTTAACAAGGGTTCTCCAGTCCATGAATGTCGGTATCCCTTCTCATCTAAGTCTTCTTGCACTACTTTCATTATTGACCAAACTATTTTCCTTACTCCCTAGATCTACACATACTACTTTCCTCACAACGGGTACATTACTGGTTGCAAAAAAGTTTTGCTCTCTTAATTTCATACTCAGCAAAATTTTATCTTATTGATAGAATTAAAGAACATTAGAGGGCTCTATTTACAACACAACATAGAGTGTGTCTCGAGTCGGGGCTACAGCCCGAAGTCCAGGTGCAGAGAGTTTACTTTGATGGCCCTGTTTCTTTGTAGGGAGTGTGTACACTAATGGCTTCTGCCCTGGCTAAGGCTGCAGTGGGTGACTTCTCGACTTTGGTTATGCTTTTCTTCATTCATGCTACTAACTGTCTTCAAAAAAGATGCCTTAGCTAGTCCCTATAAATCTAACTTTATTTGCAGACATACATATAACCAAATTAATGTGAAGGTATAACTGGAATAAGATAGGTCCTCAGTCCAATATGACTGGTGTACTGTCAAAAAGACACAGGGGTCGTCTGCGAGACAGTTCAGGAGGTAGGGTGCCTGCTGCCAAGCCTGACAACTCTAGTTTACTTTCCCAGGACCCACAAAGTGAAAGGAGAAGACTGACTACTGCAATTGTCCCCTGACCTCCACTAGGATACTGTGGCATGAATGGACCTTACCCATCCTCCCCAAACAAAACTAATTCTTTAAGGCTGTTTTCAAACTGGTGATTTGCCAACCTTAGCACTGCATGCGATTAATTACAGGCACGCACCAACATACATGGCTGTTCCATTCTCCCCTCTAATAATTTTGTGCGTACACACTGCAGTGTTGGAAAGTACCTAAAAATGAACACTGATCCTTACATATCATCCTTGAAGAACATCCAATACCGGATGGCTGACTTATGAACGTAAAGGCTACAATCTTACGATCTTCAGGATCGAAAATGTTAAAGCCTTGGAAGCTAAGAAAGGCACAACTCAAACAATCCTGCTTCTGAATACATGTAGGAGATGGACTTTCCTTTCAGATTAATTAAACTTGAGAAATGTCTGAAAACTGAATACCAAGCTGGAACGATAATCTCCAGGTTTTAGAGATTAAGGAAACGTAGATGAAACAAACATGCTTTGCAGTTATCTGAAATGGCACTCATTCAACTTTTTTTTTTCCGTTTTGGAGATTTTAAAAGTTATTTTCATAAGGCTTAAGCATGAGAATTAGGAGAAAAGGCACTCAGGAGAGGGCCAGACACACAAGCTTCTCAAGGAAGTTGCTTTGATGAATGCTTTTAAGACTTACATTTTTATATTTAACCACAAAGAACTCAAAACGTGCAAATTCACTAAAATGAGGATTGCTGCATAACGATACTTAGGTGAAATTGTCAAATAGAAGTATGTTGTCCGGTGGTGGTCAATGTCTTAGAAATCTAACAGAGATTACTCGTGAATGACCTGAGTTTTGGAATGAGAACCTAGCGAATTTTCAAATATCTATTTCAGTTAGCTTTAATAAATTAGGTAAGCAAAGTATTCTGAATAAGGTTTAATTTTGTTATCCCGGAATTACTTAAAGTATTTTTTTTTTTTTTTGTACACAATTGTTCAGCCATTACATGAACCATTTTCTGGATACACTTCTTTTATGGATAGAAAAAAAAAAAAAAGAATAACAAAAATCAAAGGTTTCCAGGAGGGCCAGAGATTTCAAAAGAGAAAAACAAAAATGTTTAAAAAATGAATTTTGAGACCGACCAGCAAAAGTGCTGAGTAGAAACAGCTGGCACACGGGCCGGCTTTACAAGTAAGAGGGAGTGCAAAATTATGCGTGATGATTGGCGATGAAGAGAGCCATCCCGTGGGAAGTTGGGGCCGGGTGTCGGCCTGCTCGACTGCCGCAGGCCCTGGGCCGACCCGCTCGATCCCCGCGCTCAGGCCTCCGCTGCCCGCGCGCCCCTGCTCGGCCCAGCGCACTCACCGAGAGCTCCGCACGCTGCCCGAGGGCGGGAGGCGGCCCAGCGCGGACCGGGAAGCGCGCGAGGAGACGCGACGGACACCGAACCCGAGCGGGACGCCTCCAGCCGCTAACTTCCAAACCCTCGGAGCCGCAGAGCGGGCCAGCATGCATCTTGCCCTACAGCCACTTCCGGAAGCTCTCTAGGAAGCTCGGAGGTCTGAGAGCTCTATGGTAGGCCGGCAAAGGGACCGAGCTCCCTCAGCTACACCAGGTGGAGGGCTATGCCAGACATTCTGAGGTGTGACTTGGCTTTAAGTCATCTAAGCGTTTGCCTGGCCAGCCTCAGCTGACTGCAGAAAGGCCTAACGGATTTCTCTTGATTCTTCTTAGATATCCTGTGCATTCCGGTTAATGCTTCATGAATTACTCCAAATTCCTAACATACACAGCATATCGGGGAATTTAAACCTTTATAGTTCCTAGGAACAGTATTATATTTATAAAGCTCTGACTAATCATTGCTTTCTCTTTGACTGTGAGGTGTTCTCAGCCGCCAGATACTTATGTTTGGAAACTACAAAACTTCTACAAAATAACCAGACCCCTAATTTAAAATTTAAAGAAGATAATGGTGGAAAACAATGAACATTGGTTTACTTTTTGATGTCAAAGGCAACTTCTTATCTGTTTCAACTTGTCAAGACAGAGCTGGTGAATCTCATTCTCATCTAGAGGAAATGAGGCAGAGGACATTTGAATGTTTTGCCTAGTGTCATATAAACAAATGGCCAAGCAAAGACGTAGAACAGAAGGTAGAAGTCATATTCAACCAGGAATTGTCCAGGGTGAGTCACAAGTGAAAAATAGATAGGGTTACATTTTGTTATTTTGTTAGTTTAGAGCAAGTCTCTCTGTAGCCCTAGCTGGCCTCAGGGCAAGTCTCAGGCCTTATCATCCCAAGTGCTGGGATTATAAGCATAAATCAAGTGATTATAAATTTGGGATTATAAACGTAAGTCAACACAACAGGTTAAAGCCTTCTAAAGTTGATTCTTCTTTCAAAACAACTAAATTAGAAATAAAAGAGTATCTCATATTCTTGATTAGATTTTTTAAATGATGACTGAAGTTTTGCCCACATTAAGGGCACTTGTGGTCTCTAAGGTAGATTCTGACACTAATCCGAGCATTAGAGAATTTTTGGTACTTTTCTCTTTTTAGTATATACAAATTCTATATGTATTATATAGTATATAATATAGTTATATTATATAAGTATATATAAAGTCTATATAAATTCTCTGATACCTGCAGCCTAAGTTACATGGGTCTTCAACACTTGCTGTACCCATAGAATTTTAGCCATATGGATTCTCTGATGTTGAATAACACCTCTATGCTCACTGAGATCTTACCCATACTCTGTACATTTATAGGATTTAACTCCAGTGTGTATTCTATAATGTCCAACAAGATGTGATTGTTGAATGAAGGTTTTTCCACATGCATTACATGTACTGGCTGGTTTTGTGTGTCAACTTGACATGAATTAGAGTCATCAGAGAGGAAGGAGCCTCAGTTGAGAAGATGCCTCCATGAGATCCAGCTGTAAGGCATTTTCTCAATTGGTGATCAATGCGGGGAGGGCCCAGCCTATTGTGGGTGGTGCAATCCATGGATGGTAGTCCTGGGTGCTATAAGATGGAAGGCTGAGCAAGCTGGAAGCAAGACAGTAAACAGCCTTCTCCATGGCCTCTGCATCAGCTCCTGCTTCCAGGGTTCAAGCCTGCTTGAGTTCATGTTCTGACTTCTTTCAGTGATGGACTGTGATCTAGAAGTGTAAGCCAAATACATCTTTCCTCTCCAACTTGCTTTTTTGTTCATGGTATTTCATCACAACAATACAGCCCTAAGACAAATTGGTACCAGGTATGGGGTATTGCTGTGACAGACCTGACCACGTTTGGGGAAAAGATATGGAAGGACTAGAAATTTGGGCTGGAAGAACCATTGACTGTTGAAACCTCAGTGTTCTCTAGGAGTTTGGAAGATAAGAATGTTGGGAGCAGTGGAGAAGACGGAGGCCTGGCTTGTGAAATTTCGGAGGGAAGATTAAAGAGTCTATCAGGGCCAGTTGCTATTTTGATTTAAGATTCTGTGGTTCTGGTTAGCTGGGGTTGAAGAATCAGCTGTGATTAGCAAGATACCAGAACTACTAAAGTGAAACCTTTGTGTTGCTGGAAGAATTGATGCTGGTTAGCTGGAGCTAAGAAATTAGCGGTGATTAAGACGATACGAGCATCAGGAGGTGACATCTTCTGGGAAGTGTTTTCTGAGAGCACAGAGAAGCTGTGTTCCAGAGGCAGCCACGGTTGTACCTTGTGTTGGCAGCCAGACTTGGTAATGTGTAAGAGTCACCTGGGTGGTACTGGTTTTGAAAGCATGAAGGGGTCATGGAGAGCAGCTGAGGCTTGGCACTGAGAGAGGCCATTTGTGAAGGTGCAGCCTCAGTGGCAGTTGAAGGCCTAGGACTGAGGGGGTCATGTAAAGAAGTTGGGTACATTTATAGAGCTTCATCCCAATGCGAGTTCTCCTTTGAGCTACTACCGAAAGTTTTGTTACACTCATCACACGTTTATTGTCGCCTTTATCTCTGTCACCATTTTAATTACCGGCCATTTTCAACAGCATTTTTGGATTTAGGATGCTGCGAGAATCTTTGCTGAGTCTGTTTATAACAACAAGGCAGTATCCATCCGTAGGCATATCTTCTTCTGGGACGACTCTTCATTCTCATTCCTGCTTTGATCACAAACAGAACATAAGCAGATCCATTTCTAGGTTGGAGGAAAAAAAAGCCTATGGCAGAAACAATGTACAAATACAAAATAATAAAGAAGTAATATAGATTGTCACATATTTGATATTATTTTGGTTTTGTCTCAACATAGGAAAGAAATACCAAGAAGCCAGAAAGAGAGATAGCAGCAGGATAATTTATTTGGGAATTTGTTGAGAAGAAGAGGCAAAAGTGTGGATCAATAGATTATCTAGTAATACTATACTGTGAGAAATGGAGAGGCTAAATATGCCACGCATACAGAGGGACATCAAGACCAGAGGATAATGAGATGGATTGTAGAGGAGAGGATAAAGACATAGAGCATCTTCAATGCTTTTCAGCATAGACCTATATTTTGGTTTTATTATTGACAATACTAGGAATTCCACTTTGAAAAACCATGGAGTACAAAGTAACACAGGTATGGTTGGGGTCATTTCAGATATTGTTGGGAATTCTGTCTTAATCACAAACCAAAATTCATTTGATGATTTAGTTTTTCTTCTTGACAAGGTTTCATAAAGTCCAAGTTGGCTTCAAACTATGTTTCTGAGGATGACCTTGAACTCTTCATATCCTCCTACCCCAACCTCCCAAGTGTTGGGATTACAGGCACGACTCACCCACGGCTGACACACTTAAATTTTTTTTTTTTTTTAAAAATGAAACTCAAGTCAGCAACTCAAACAGAAATTAAAAATATCAAATGTTCTAACACGATACAATCAAAAATATGCCAGTGTCTGTGATTTGATACGTGCTGAGGAACAATGGCAGGAACATCTGAAAATATTTTGTTTTCCATAATTAAATTATATTCCTATAAAAGCAGAAAAGTTTGTGTGTGTAGTAGAAACCCTGAGATTCATAAGATTTGACAGTCTTATTTTTGAATTGAGGTGTTTTAGGTGGTGTCTGTTGTTATTACTTGACTTGATGGCATGTAGAGTGTGAAGTGCTCATGTTATATGTTGAGAACCACCCCTACAGTACAGCGACATGTTCCAACTGCCGGAAATGTCTGGAATTCATTAGATATCTGGCCTAGAAGTTCTACTTGTTACATGCTCGTAAGTTCTCTGGGTTGTAATATGGGATCTTTTGAATACACACGTTTGTACTTTTGTAGGGGAGGGGCCTTGCTTTTTGAGACAGTGTCATACTCTGAGTTGCCTGCACCGGCTCACAGCTCCTGATCTCCCTGCCTTGTCCTCTGGCACGCCGCAGTCGCAGGTTTGGTTCACCATGCTCACCTGCTTGTCCTTTACTAGTGCCAAGCCACTCATCATGAAATCCACTGGCAACCTTCCTGCTTGCCTGTACTTGTCAACTCAGTGATATCATATACTTTTTTCTTTAACAATCCAATGGCAGGAAAAAAAAAAACTGTCCTGACTTTGTCTTCCCCTTTCCACTTTTTGCTACCAGTGTTGTTCAATGCCTTCTATGCCCAACGCTATTCTGAAAAGTAGAACTAGTTTTGAGCAGAGCAGTATCTGCTTACTTACATGGAATTTATAATTGGTGTGTGTGTGTGTGTGTGTGTGTGTGTGTGTGTGTGTGTGTGTGTACTGGATTGTATTTAATACTCTGCTCCTTCCATAAGGAGATATTATTGGGCCCAATTTTGTGATAGTCTCAATGTGGATAATCATAGCTTCTCCAATTTCAAGATGGCACCAGCCGTACCCAAAGGATAGTGCTCTGTAACTTTTTTGAGTTGAAATGCTTTCCCCTCTTGCTAATTTCATGACTAAGTCCTACTCCATTTTAGGGTGCAGCATGCATGTTGCTTCCTCTAAAGGATTTGTCTGACTATTTCCTCCCCATTATATAACTTACGAATATATTTATTTACTGCCTCTGGCACAACTATCTCCATGAAATCATGAAATAAAAAAAAAACATATTTGCTTTGCTCACTATTCCTAGTGCCTTACACAAAATGGTGTAGTATTTACTGAATGATGAATGATTTAAGGTTTATAAGAAATCCAGTGTCATTTTTTTTTTCTGTCCAAAGATTCACCCATAACTTGATTCTCCCTGGATTGGGGCTGAAGCTATCTTACATGCTTAGGTGGATGTGAAAACAGGGTTGTCTTAGAAAACACTTTGAGAACATAAACCTAGGGTGAAGCCCAAAATATGTAGGCTCATCTGGACATTTGAAAAGCCAGTAGTGCACATGATCTCCAGAGTGCCTATCTCAGGATATAAAAATGCCTGCAGTGTAAACAGGAAGATCAAGGCCTATCCACTGAGAGAAAGCTGCACTGAGAACTCCAGGAGGCTGCTCCAATGTCCTTATTCTATTTCTGCTTCACGGAAGTTGTTTGTAAGTCCTTGATTTAAGGATATTTCCATTGTTATGTAAATCATGATACTCCGGTCAATTCTGCTGGATGTTGTGAACTAACTCCTGATTTGAAGATCATTTACTATTTGCTACTTGCTATTTTTCCTTTTGCTTGTATATCTTCAATTAATTCATTAATTTCAAATAGAAAAACTGGATATCTTAGATCATTGCCCATACTGTACACAGCATCTGCTTCTATGAATCTTCTTCTCATGCATGAGCATTTCTCCAAGGAGTAGAAGTACTGGGTAGAGCACGTGGGTGTCAAATCTTGTTAAGTGTAATCAAACTCTAACAGAATGTTTGCCCAATTTGTGATCCCATCCCAAACAGCAATACTGTTTAATTAACACTCTCTTCGATGATTGATTTGAAAGATTTATTATTTTTCCAACTAAATACATATTAGACACATTAAATTTTCTAATGAAGCTATATATTTAAAAGTATTTCTTGGTAGTGGGATGTGGTAGCATGTCTTTAATCCCAGCACTCAGGGGGCAGAGGTAAGTAGAACTCTGTGAACTTGAGGCCAGCATAGTCTACATATCAAGTTCTAGGCTAGCCTGGTCTATGTAGTGAGACCCTGTCTCAAAATATTTTTTTCTTCCTATGTACTTCTCTTTCTGTAGTATAACTTCATATAATTTGTCCATTTTTTCTATTGATTTCTTTAAACCTTCTACAATGAGTTGTATCAATATCTACTTCACTAATTCATTTTGGCATAAGATTTCATGTAGCCCTGGTTAGTCCACAGATTCACTCTGTAGCCCCAGGCTTGCCTTAAACTCCTGACATTCCTATCTCAGCCTCTCTGGTACTGAGATTACAGACATGAGTCACCATTTATGTAGACCAGGTTGGTCTTGAGCTCACAAAGATTCTTCTGCCTCTGCCTCCTGAGTGCTGGGTTACATGAGACGCTAGCCTAAGTTCTGCATTTTACATAAGAGAATGAAACAGCTATAGAAAATATATTCAATGTCATACAAAAAAAAAAAAAAAAAAAACCCATGTAAGTATAAAGCTCTCTAAAGCCCCCTAATGACTATCCATCCAGTCTTCGTTTTCACCAGGTTCTTAGGAGACTTTCACTCCACACAGGTTAGTTTATTCATCATCTTTATTTTTAAATGCCGTGCTCCTCCCCACCCATCTTCTCCACGGCCTTTGAATATCCTCATCATTTCTATGTAGCTTTGGCTACCGCGAGTTTACATTATTGATACTATTTTTGTTGTTTGCAAACACTTTCTGCCAACATATACTACTTTCTTCTGCCTTCCTGTTGAGTTATTTTTATAAACAGAAGACTCGGATTAAGTGCTGTCTGTCTCGTGCAGCTTCACTTGAAGTTGCCTTACCATCTTCACCCTTTGACCTCGTATTGTCTTTCTAATATGAGCTTTTCACAATAGTGACTTTATTCTTTAGTTTTTTTTCATGCATGGTAATATTATTATATACTTCTGTCAGTTATTAGGGGCATGCAGTCCTGGGGATGTGAGCCATTCTATACTCCCTGTGGGGTATGATTTGTACTGTTTGCTTGTTTGTTTGTTTTTGAGACAAGATCTTATCATATAACCCTGGCTGGCTTGGAACTCTTTTCATAAACTAGGCAAGCTTCAAACTCTTAAAAATCCTTCAACTTATGTTTCCTGAGTTCTAGGATTACAGGTATGCACCACCACATCTGGCAATTTGGGCTGTCTTAACAATATATTCAAATGTTGATTTCCTATTTTATTGTTGATTTTTCATAGATTTAAGTTCTAAATATTTGTCTACATCAATAAAATATTATGGGCTCAAATGGATATGTCTGTGGTTATGTCAGTTTCAGCATTTGTAGTAAATTGAGGTCGGACAAATTTCATTAACTATTATGATAACTTTTAAAATGACAATAAAAATAAGACATCAGCAGGCCTTCCTGCCTGTTGAACTCCTTTCAGAGAAGTGTAAATCACTTGGAACATATTTTGCCCTGGCCAAGAGTCTTTTTTAAAGTCCCTTTCAGCTCATTGTTCCTTAAGCTGTAAATGAAAGGATTCAATACAGGGGCTACAACCATAAAAATTACTGATGCAGCTGAATCTTTTTCAGTAGAATGGTTGGATGAAGGGCTCATATAGATTCCTGCAATGGCACCATAAAAAAGAATAACCAAAGCAAGGTGGGATCCACAGGTTGAGAACGCTTTGAGCTTTCCTTCCATAGAAGTAATTTTCATCACAGCAGAGACAATGCGACCATAAGATGCTAAGATACACACTGATGGTACCACAAAGATCAGTCCCACCACAGACAGAACCATCAACTGATTGAGACTGGTGTCAGAACAGGAAAGAGGGAGGAGAGAGTTGATGTCACAGAAGAAATGGTGGATAATATTTTCAGAGCAGAAATGAAGTCGGGCCATCATGAGGGTATGCAAGAGAGGATTAAAAGTGGCAATGACCCAAGACAAAGCCACCAGGGATGTACAGAGGCATGGAGTCATAATGGTGGTATAGTGCAAAGGATGGCAGATGGCCACATAACGGTCATATGCCATCACAGTGAGAAGGAAATTGTCCATGTTAGCAAACATCATACAGAAATACATCTGAGCCAGGCATGCAGGGTAGGAGATGGATTGAGACTTGGTTTGGATGTTCAATAGCATCTTGGGAACTGTAGCTGAAGGAAGGCAGAGGTCTACCAAGGACAAATTGGCAAGGAAGAAATACATAGGTGTGTGGAGGTGATTGTTTGAACCAATGGCTAACAAGATGAGGAGGTTTCCAAATAGTCCTGTTAAATAGAGACATAGGAAGAGCGCAAAGAGAAGCCCTTGATGCCCTGGCCAACTTGAGAAGCCCAGGAGGAGAAACTCAGAGACGCTGGTTTGGTTTTCCTTCTCCATCGGATGTACCTGTATGAAGAAATATAGAGAGAAGTAAAGTTCCATTTGGTAAAACATAACTTTCCTTTGTATTTTCTTTAAATATCTACCCGGTCTTAGCCCCATTTACCAAATGGATTTCTTTTATGGCATCCTGTCTCTTCTCCTCTGATGTGCTGCCAAAGGTCACCTAGCCCTGAGTGTACCTCTTTGCCCCCATCGGTTGTCTTTACGACTAACTTCTTTTGCTTTAAGCTCAACATCATCAGAGAGCTCATGGGGTCTCCATCCCTTTCTGCTTAGGAGGCTCTGTTACAGCTCATTTTTAATTAGTGTGTATTAGTTGTACAAAGTGAGATGATTCCTTATCATATTTCTATTCCTACATAGTTTGTTCATACTCTATTACCCTACCTTTTCTTCCCTTCATCCTCTGCTCTTGTAAGTACCAAATTGTGCCCCCTTTACCTTTACAGCCATTTCTTCCTCTAGATTCCTTTTATATACACAGTACTGTGTGTGTGGCTGCCTGACTATCTGCTGTGTTGAAGTATACTCATAGGTCTGACATAATTCATGGCTCCTTGCCCAACACTGGGATTTGAGTGAGATTTTCTTCCTCAGGTACTTGTCCATCACTATGAAAACCATCCTATGTGAAAACCAGCCAGATACCTATTATTTAGGTTATGTAAGATGAGGTTTAAAGTAGCTCATCTCCTTAAGTTTCAAAAGAAATTAAGTTCTCAACAAATGTACAAAGTTAAGCCTCCAAATATAGTTTACTTGAGCTACAAATATAAAAGAATTCAAATATGTTTAAAAGTTATATACCACATGTGGCTGTACAATGAGTATAGATAAAGCTGATGAGAACATGCGTGTAAAGATTTACTTGAAGTGTTTTTGTGATACTTTAACTATAACTTCAAACAATGGCTCATGGGCACCAAGGATCTGATATCATAGTATTACTTCAGTTAACTGTATTTCTAGGAGATGTAGAAAACACAGCATAGTAATATAAGAGTTCTTCAGGAGTGACAATTGTATTTGAGAGAGTGTTCCTCCACTGGAGAAATGAGCCAATTCAAGCTAGATTAGAATATATTAAAGGGAAGCTTAGTGGGAAGCTGCTCTTTGGTGAGTTCACTTGCCCCAAGAATCATGGGCTAGGGAGAGGCAGAAGAGAAAGAGAGAAAGGGCTCCCACAGAGAGAGAAGGGAAGGCAAGAGGAGACACAGTAGGGAGAGAGAGAGGGAAAGAGGAAGGGAGAGAGACAGAGAAAGAGAGAGACAGACAGACA
>JADRCD010210203.1:6088-30204 GCA_019843815.1 Montemys delectorum
CTTTCTTTCTTTCTTTCTTTCTTTCTTTCTTTCTTTCTTTCTTTCTTTCCAAGAACCAATTTCCTATTCATTTTTAAAATACATCACTAATTTGGGTTCTTATTCAGAATATTTTAAAGGTTTTGTGGGTTTCTGAGTTCTATTGAGTTTCTCTAAAGAATATGGGTTTCTGTTTGCTTTAACAAGCTCCTAACTTGATACATGTGTGCACTGAGCCCAGCCATCTCCGAGAAGGACAGCAGTGTGACTGGTCTTCAGTTATTTTAGCCTGGGATGCTTGCCATCTCCCAAGTGCATGTGCTTTGGGGAGGGGGGTGGGGGGTCACTTAGAGATTTAGGATCAGCTTATTCACTAGAATGGGCTTCTTTCTTCTTTGTCCTTCACACTGGTGTTTCTCCTCTCTCTCTCTCCTGTTTCTTCAAGCCATGAAACTACCTGTTTTTGTTCCAAGTTTTACTGGCCCCAGCTGGCTCAACTGGAAAGTTTTTGGCTTCTGTGAAAAAAGACTTTAAAAGAAAGCCACCTGCTTAATTTGGAGTTTGAAATCTTGGAGACGTAGTAAAGACTATGTATTAGTGTACATGTGAAAGTTTTCAGAGAAGAGTCGCATGGGAGTCAGCCAAGGAGTGGAGACCCCTTTGAATGTGGATTGTACCATCCAACAGGCTGGGGCCGTGACGTGAAGAGGTTGTGGTTGTTAATGGTCATGTGGGTGCTGAGCTGACCGGGAGTCCTCTGCAAGAGTGGGAAATGCTCTTAATCGTGCCGTCTGTCCAGCCAGAACCATCTGAAAATTTAAAACCGTTTTTAATTGTAAAGATAGCATGTGCATGTCCCATGTTCAGTCCCCCCAGTAATGCCTTTGCACGAGCACAGACACACACACACACACACACACACACACACACACGCACTCCATGTAGTAGATGGATGAGAAAGCAGACTGAAATAGAAAAAGTACAGTTTCACTTAGCAAACGCTCACATGCGCGTACATATACTTCTTTATGGAAAATAGGAAGTCTCTGACACAAAGCTAATATGCCATTCATTTGGTCTCTCCCCTTCTCTTCCCCTCCCCCTCTTTTCCCCTCTTCCTCTCCTTCCACTCTTCTTCTTCCTCTACCTGCTTCTGTCATCTCTCTGTGTGTTTAGGGTCCCATGTAGTTCAGAATAGCCTTGAATTCACTATGCAGTCAACCAGTCTTAACTCGATCCTTTTTCCTCCACTGCTCCAGTGTTGGGGTTATGAATATGTACTACCTTTCGTGACAGATACATATACACATGCACACACATATGCACAGACACACACACACATGCAACGTCCTTATTTTTACATAGTGATATATCTTCAAATGTTTACTACACTCTGCCTGATGACATTGGATATGCTATACTCCAGATTTCTGCTGATAAGACTTAATTTATCCTGTTGTAATCTCCTTAGGAAATACTTCAACCAGCATTCCTAATTGAACCAGTAAAGCCTCTTTGTTTTTGAGTCCGTATATTTTAAATCCATGATAATTAGGCCAAGAACAGAATTAAAATTTATGGCTGCCAATTAATGACTTTGAAGAATATTTTTCCTAAGAGATAAATAGCTTTTAAACATCAGTTTAAATCGGACCAGTTACACAGACATTTTTATCTGTCTTTCATTACCTAACAAAGTACTCAGTTTGTTCTGCTCACCCTGCAGATTCAAAAGCAATAAAAGGTACATGCCATTAAAATAATTCTTTGTCAGATTTGTCACTAATGAGGACTCTGCTCGTGTTAATTTAAACACAACTGTTTTTTCCCCTCCGTGTGCCCCCCTCCATTTTCCCTGTTATCTTACTGCTGGAGTCTCTGCAGTTAACTTCCTGGGGAGGAGTACCTCAAGAGTGAGGATCCCTGGGTGCTTCTGGAGAGGGAAGCCATCTGGGGGCGTGGTCTTCTGGTATAGCATTAGCTTACAGCTTTTCATCCTTTCGGATGTCTTTTTTTTTTGTTTGTTTTTTTGTTTTTGTTTTTGTTTTTTTTTTTTAAACATCACAATGAGAATGAGTAAAGGACATGCCAAGCACTAATAACTAAAAGCCTATTAGTTTGAAATGGATGCAGTTAGAAAGCCTCTTACAGATCGCTCCAGACACGTCCAGATGTTTTTCCGGCCAACCACCGACAGAGGTATAGTTGGACTTGATCGATATAAGCCAACGCTGGGCTGTTCTCTGTCTTTGAGAATTAAAGGCACCCCCATCATCTTTTTTCACCTCGAGGCAGAAGTTAAAGATCTGTTATGAGCTCGGTTTCAGGACGAGCAAGGCGGGCGTAGGAAGAAGACCCACGAGTGCCGTGGGTTAGAAATGACCAGCGCCCAGTGGCTTGGGCTGCTTACCTCTCTTTGGTCCTCATGCCCCTCAGTGTTAAGGCAGGTAGGAGTGGGACTGTTCCTCAGACGTCTCAGTGCTCCACGGTGGGAGTGAAGAAAACGGGAAGGGCCGTAGAAATTCACTTCTTACCCCTATCGACACACAGTGAGGATGCAGAGGTTGTCAGTGTCTTCCCTGCCCAATCCTGCTCACCTGAGCTTTCTGTGAGGAATGAAAGCACCCCCTGCGCCATGTGAACCCCAGGGCACTTCAGCCTCACCTTGTAGACGGGGTAGCGGGACAGGACTGCCTCTCCTCCAGGAAGGATCCTGCACATGGTGTTGGATTCTTGAACAGAGGAGACATGGAGGGTTTGGATATACATACCTTGGAGAGCCTTGTGGAGTGGGGTAGCCCAGTGTTGGGCTGCGGGTGAGGATAGCCCAGTGGTGGATTGGGGCGGGGCACAGATAGCCCAGTAGTGGGCTGGGGCTGAAGCTAGCACAGGAGTGGGTTTGGGGGTGGGTAGCCTAATAGTAGAGAGCATGCCTAGCAAGCTGAGACTCTAGGTTTACTTCCTAGAACTGCAACTAAATAAAATAACCTTTTCCCTTTTACATTAGCTTCTCCCACCCGTGCCCCCCCCCAATTTGGTATTGTATTTCTTAATTTGGTTTTATAAATATTATATAAATACAAAAATAATTCCTTTTAGGCACTTATCTGTACTTAATTTCTGGTGTTGGTCTTCTCTGCTTAGCAGTGGTTCATTGGTCAAAACCAACCCAGTGTATTTGGGGTTAGCTGACTAACATCTGCAGGCAGGCCTGCTGTGTGTGTGTGTGTGTGTGTGTGTGTGTGTGTGTGTGTGTATAACAGAAGTACTGGATGTTTTGTCTGAAATAAAATGAATTTAAGTACTAAGGCCAAGCTGAAGGTGTGTGGTAAGAGTCTTTCCTTACCATGAAAAGTCACAGTTGACAACTCTCAGTTTCCTTCCTTCCTTCCTTCCTTCCTTCCTTCCTTCCTTCTTTCCTTCCTTCCTTCCTTCCTTCCTTCTTTCCTTCCTTTATTTCTTTCTTCCTCGTCACTCTCACCGTCACCATTTCTGGTTCTGGGATGGAAGCCAGGGCCTTGTGTGTGAACGATGAGCACTGTCCCTGAGCTTCAGCCATCTCCTTACTGTAGTTCTTATTGGTATAAGAGTAACACACTGTGTGGCACATCGCTATCAGGGCCACCAGGGCCATTGGGCACACACTGCCCACCACGTACTGCCTGGGGGGTTGATCGAGAGTGGGCTGATGGCACACTGACCTTTAGCTTGGTGTCTTTGCAGTTCCTTCCCCTCCTCCCCCCCCCCCCCCCCCCCGACATTGCATAGGTCATCTGGCAGGTCAGGCTGAGGCACTTAGTCTGGCGTTGTTATCTCTGATTGTTCTTTTCTGATTATGTAACTGAGATTTTCTTTTGAAGGAAGTTATAGAGCTTTCTTCAATTGAGGGGACCGCCTTGTACCCTTTCAATAAGGGCAGCTGGAAATGGCAGCTTTGTGCTGCCTGGGTACTGCTCTCTTTTTGCTGACCTACAGTTTAATTTCCAATGTCTAGACTTGATAGTCTGAATTTAAACACAAGACATAAACAGAATCATCTGGAATTCATTTTTCCCCACACTAAACACTGCAGATACTAGTGGGCAGGAGGCTCCTTCCTCAAACCATACCTCCAGATGAAAATCATTTCATTAACTGGGAAAGGTTTAGCTGAACTCAATTGCTCTCCTAAACAATCACGCATACCGGATTGGTTTAGGTTTCCAGTGACTGGCGGGTTGCAAACCACACATTCATGCTCAGGGAACTCCTACTAGGTCTTTTTCCACCCAGATATACTGTTGCTCCAGTCGGTCCTTTCTCAGTCTCACAGGCCAGTTGATTCTGGGTGTGTGGCCTCGCTAATTGCTTGTGGTTTTCCTGTCTGGTGACAAAGGCTGAGCTGGACCTCTCCTGGGGATGTCTCACAGACTGGAATGTAAGTCCCTGATATCCGGCTCTCCTCCAGTGTGTTGCTATGCGTCTGCTTTGCATTCAAATAAAACATTACGGCCGATATAAATAAGCTGTTGATGCAGTTCCGTGTTTAATGCAAATACCTTGGATCCTTTAGGTTTTGGTGCTGAGCTCTGCTTGCTTGCTAAAGCCTGGGGCACTGGGTGATGGAGGAGCTTCTGTTATTTGTACCAGGAGGTGCAAGTCTACAGAGCCCCTCTCAGATCAGAGTTGGAAGCTCCAAACTTTGACTCCGGAGGTGATAAAACCCAGATGGCTTCTCCAACTGGCACACTTTCCAGATTCCTCTCTCTACAAGTCAGCTTTTTATCTTCTAGTCCAGGAGTTGGATTTAAGAGGAGTTTGGGAGAGGGAATGTGAGGATGAGTAGAAGCCCCACTCACTTGCCAATCTGATAGTTCCAGCCCAACACAGTCTTCTAATTAGGAATGAAATCAAGCAGGTGGGGCGTGCCTCGTGCAGATCTGCACAGAGGCAGGTATGCCACTGTGTTAGAGTTTGTTGCATTTTAGCGGTGAAGCAGGGTTCCTTCCCTTTTATCATCGGGGTAATTAGGATCTCCATGACATCTACAGGGTACTCATCCTTTTCCAACTCCTAGCTAAACTGTACTGTCTTCATATAAAGTGACTCCATAAATGACTACACCAGCTCCTAATTCAGCAGAACTTTTACAGAGTCTAAGAGTTTACTAGTTGAAAGCCTATTTGTGCTAAAATAAAGAACTGAAACCTCCCCTACTCTCCTCCCATCCCAGACTTTAATTATAAAGCCACAATCACACCAGATAGTAAACCTTAAATATTTTAACATTTCCCCAGCAGGAGACAGCAGCACATAAACCAGCATGCAATTATATGGAGAGATTTATTTCTCGATGACCCAGGAAGCCATGCCTCAGTGCCTCAAGAAGATGCTGTGTGCCCCGCCCTCCTTGAGGGCGCTAATGAATTAGTACAAATACCCACAGAGAGTTAAGTACTTTTGGTGGGACCGACAACAGAAGAGCATCAAGACAGTGATGTTCAGGGATATACTTGTGTTTAAATCCGAAGTTCTGCTCTGACGGGTTTGAGGTTTTTATGTAGTGCTGTCCTCTTGATTGTAATAATTCACTTATTCCAGTCTGTGTCTGTCTAGAAGCACTGGAAGTTTAGGACAAGCTCTCACGATATTTACCACTATACTGTTGGGTAAAACCTGATTCAGAAAGGGGATATTGCAGTTCATTAGGTAAAAGTACTTGCTACCAAACCTGAGGATGACCTGAGTCAGAGCCTTAGGATCCACAGAGGAAGGAGAGACCAGGTCCCAAAAGCTGTCCTCTGATCTCTACCAATGCACGCTCACACTAAACGAATGAATAAAATGTAATTCTTAAAGAATGACTTTTGAAAAAATGATGATGTAAAACATGAAAAGACATTAATTCTTAAGCTTTCTGAAAGAAAAGTTTTCAGGTGTTTTTCAGAGTCTTTGTTTACGTCCAAATTGATGAGAAGTTAATTGTAAATGGCTCTTTGGGGCTGGAAAGATGGCTCAGTGGTCCAGAGTTCTGCATGCTGTGCTTGCTGAGGGCCTGAGCTCAGTTCTCCATCTCCACTGGAGGGGGGCGGGGGCTGGCTTACAGCTGCCAGGAGATCTGATGCCCTCTTCTGGCCTCTGCAGAAACTGCACTCATGTGCACAAACATGAGTTCATGGGTTCATAGACATACATAGTGCACATACATAGTTAAATCCACAAATGATAGATAGATAGATAGATAGATAGATACTTAAAACCCTCTCAGTTGTTAAAATTCAACTTTTTAGGACATCCCTGGTCAATTTTTAAAAATTAAACTATTTAGAATTGTGATGCTGAGCCGGGCGGTGGTGGCGCATCCTTTAATCCCAGCACTTGGAAGGCAGAGGCAGGCCAGTTTCTGAGTTTGAGGCCAGCCTGGTCTACACAGTGAGTTCCAGGACAGCCAGGGTTATACAGAGAACCTCTGTCTCAAAAAACCAGGGGGAAAAAAAAGATTTGTGATGCTGGAGAATACAAGAATGACTGTACTTGGGATAAACTGAACTGAATTATCTTTAGAAATTCAAAGTCTATCATGTATTCATAGGAATGTCCATTCAGCAATCTAAATTCCTTTTCTGTCATTGAGATCAAACCAGCTGATGTAGGCAATGCTGCTGGGGGGGATTATTTATTTTGGCTCACAGTTTAGGGGTTCAGTACATCATAAAGAGGAGGGTGGCAGTGGTCGATAAGTTCATACATGTGCATATATGCATCTGGTGCTGGGGGCCAAACCAGAGCCTTCGATGTGTTAGGCATGCTATCAATGGGGGTGAGGTGGGGGTGGTGGTGAGTGTAACCTGAGGAAGTAGCAGATTCCTCTAGGGACTCTCAGGGGATGCCTGTCAAGGGTGGTGCGAGGAACTCTCTGTGCTTCCTAATACCCAAAGTATTGTGAATGTGGTGTTTTAGTGTTTAATGTCAGTTTGGTCCTTCTGGCTAGTTAGCTACAGAGTTCCATTCAGGGCACTGGCACAAAATGCGTGAGGCAGTGCTTACACACAGCAGAACTCAGAAGCGTCAGGTAATGGCATAATTACAACTTCCTTGGCATCCAAAGCTGGGGCTGCAGCAGAGCAGGGTAAGAGCTCCCCGATGTCTTTATTGCTTTGCTGGGCTGTCTCTTTAGAGAGGGAGCATCCATGGTAAGTTTAAACTCTGAGTCATTTGTTCTATGCCAGCAGGTTCAGTAAAGCCAGGTACGATGTGGACTGGCTTCTTTTGAGTCTTGTTCTTGGGTGCGCCTTTGTTCTGGATGACTTAGAAGTGTGGAGCTGAGCTGAAGAGTCAGGAGGACACACTTCCTTTCCTTAAACTGTGATGCTTTGGATCCAGCTAGGACTGATATCAGGAAACACGAAAAAGATGTATGGTATAACATTTTCATGTCTCTGAGGTTGTATACATATTTTCTTTAATATGTATCCTGCCCTGAGTTAGATGAAATCTAAGCATTGGAAAAACAAAACAAAACAACAACAATAACAACAACAAAACCAGAGAGTAATGTCGTGATGAGCATGGGAGGCTCAGGGTACAGTGGAAGCAAGTTGAGATTAGAAGTTGGATTAGTGGGCCCAGTACAGGCAGTGACTACAAGGTCACTGGAGAACACAACATAGTAGCTTGTTAGTTCTCAAACAAAGACAGTCAAAGAAGAATACAGGAACAATGTTTCAGTCTGAGTCACAGCTGCCTGTCTACCTTTGTAGTCTTCCCTCCTGGGCTGCAGGACAGAGCCAATGAGAGAACCTCGATAAAAATGTGATTTTCTTCGATCATCACTATTCATTGGCTGGTGGTTTGTTAGTTCCTATATTAGACACTATGGCTACTGAATCCAGGTCCTGAAAAATACAGGTAGAGTAGTGTAGGCAATATAAAAATCGATATGGAGTTTCCTTTACAAGACTAAAGACAGAATTGCCACAGGGCAGAGCTATACCACTCCTGAGTAGGAACCCCAAGGAATCTAATTTAGCCATCACGGAGATACTTGCACATCTGTGTTTACTGCTATCCTATCCACAACTGACCAGATGTGGCAGTAAGCAAAGTGTCCCTCAGCACATGGACGGGTAGAGAAACCGGTGGGAAATTTCATCCTGGGCAGAAAAACACCTGGAACCAGAAATTAGCCCGTAAGCAAAGTAAGCAAATATTACATATGTCCTCTCACATGTGAATTGTAGACCTTAAGTGCACATGGAGGACATGCACGCAGCCTGTGAAAGGAAAGAGGCGTCTAAAGGGAAAAGGGAACAAGAAAGAGCGGGGCTGTTTGAATGAGATCTCCTCCATCAGTCTGTGGTCTCTGAATACTTGGTACCCAGTTGGTGGCTGTTTGCGGGGGAGGATTAGGAGGCGCGACCTTAATGGAGGAAACGTCATTGGGCCTGGCCAAGATTCATGCCATTTTGAGTGCCCTCTTTGCTTGCTGTTTGTGTTTTGAGATGTGATTCCTCTGCTGTTCTTGCCACCATACCTGCTTGCTGTCATGCTGGGCAGGGACTCTCATCCCTCTGGACTCGAAGTCCCAAATCAGTTGTTCCTTTTGTGGGCGGGCATGGCCATGCTGGTTTTTTTTTTTTTTTTTTCTTTCTTTCTTTTTTTTTTTTATCATAGCAGAAACCCTAGACAAAGGATAACAGCAAAAAAGAAAGACAAAGTTCATGTGATTTCTCTCACATGTGGAACACACAAAACACACATTAATACCCATACTCACTTATTACATGAAAAACCAAGGGAGTGCATTGAGGGGAGACAGCCATCAGGAAGAGGAGGAGGAGCAGGGAGGATCATGGCAGGGTAAATATGAGTAAATACAATGGAATACATCTATGAAAATGTCACAGTGAAGTTCATTATGATATATACTATCTAAAAACATAATAATTTAATAATAATATGATCATTATTAATATTAATTATGAGTAGTGGAATGCAGTTAGTATGGGAGTGGGTAATTCAATAACATAGACTGGGAAATTGCAATCTGATAAATTCTCTGGAGAGGAATAAGTACAGGGCATGGTGAAACCTAGTCCAGACTCCCGGAGGGGAATGTCTAGGGGTGTTCTCAGCTTGGATCACACTTGTTACACTTCTTCCCGGCAACAGCAGAAAAACATTCTGAGTGGGGAGGGCATGTCATATGTGCTATGTGGCAAAGACTAGAAGGTGTGGCCTTCTGAAAACAGCTCACAGCGGTCCAGTTGGCTTGGAGCAGAAAGCACTCTCTGAGAGACTGAGAAATTGGCTGAGAAGATAAGCCTTTTCTGTTGAAATCAGTTATTACGGATCCTGGTCGGGAGAGGGAAAGTCTCTGAGGTCTCCTGCAAGGGCAGAAGTTGTAGGGGACTGAGCCCAGAGAGGAGACACAGTAGACATCAAGTAAGGTGACAGAGGCATAACCCCAGGACAGAGGCAGGTGGGGCTCTGTGAGTTCCAGGCCATTTTGGTCTACACAGAATGTTTCAGGACAGCCAGCGCTACATAGCAGGACCCTGTCTCAACAGAACAAAACCTAGAGTATTGAAGGACAGGAGAGAACAGAGTTAATGCCATTTGACTGGAAGAGATGAGCCATAGTTACTTCTGGCAACATCATGTTGCTTAATGAGTTAGTATAGTAAAGGTACATTGTTATCTCTTGTTGAAAAGAACTGTTTACCAGGATGGTCAACATCTGGTGACTCCATATTCAGGATGCTTTCCCCAGTATGTGACAAGAGTGACTCACTGTGGCTACGCTGATGGTACAAACAGCATGTTTATAACCGAACAACTACTGTCCTTCTAGGATCCGAAAATTAGATGGGGCTGCGTAACCTTCAGTAAAATCTCTGGGTACAGCTAGCTTCACTGGCTAGCAGCCTTTCTGGCACATAGTCCAACAACGTTCTGGAGGAGTGACCGTTCTCATGGTAACATCGCTGGAAGGGGATATTCATGTCTCTAAGTCTCCCCTCCTGACGCCCTTCCATTGCTGACGTTGCTTGGTGTTCCTCCACGGTGATGCATTGTAGCCAGGACTTTGGCCATATGCTGAGTCTCATACGCCATCTGGACAAATCACTGAAAATGGCTGTGGTTTGTATTTCTCCAGCACAGTCTCCTGCAGTAGTACCTCTCAGGGGTTAAGAACACAGAGGGAGGAGTAATTATGAGATGGGAGCAACCACATGTCTACTTTAAGTCTTCCGGCTTCTGCCTATATTCTTCAGCCTGACTTATTTTGAGTGGGCACTTAGTTATTGACTGTTTGTTGCTCATAAAATTAATTTACCTGGAAAACTTTGGGTTTTTTTTTTTTTTTTTGCAACACACTTTCATTCATTCAGCCATTACCTGGTGAAAGGTCACTGGACATTTGGAATTGGTTAAGCTTTTTAAAGGCCACAGTGAGGCTTAGATAGATGAGCTGAGTGTTTGAGTGAGAGGCCATCACCTCATTGGGAAGATTTACCTCTGAATTGAAAATCACATTCATTTCAGAGAAGAAATGTTTTATATGCAGATGTTTTTGTCATTGAGAAATTACCCAACATGTTTCCTTATTATGGCGAATAGAATATGCGGTATACAAATTGTGCTTACTTCAAACAGACACATTTGAATTTCAGGTTCACGATCATGTGAACAGCCTGCCTTCCTCTTCCGATGTGAAAACATGTTTAAAATCAGTATCCAGAACCCGTTCACCTCTTGGCAAGGTCCACTGAGTTCAATACGCCTTCCATCTCCTCCTGCGGAGTGTGTCTTCTTGTGGGGAGGTCTGGTCATTTCCTCTGGTAGGAGTAAAAGGGCCCTTGAGTCAGAGATCCACCTCTGCACTTGTCAGCTAAGTACTCTCTGGCTGGCTTTATCCACTTAGGCACAGTGAGAGGGGATGATCTTCAAGTTACCCAGTCAGCATGCTGTGCCGCCTGGAAGCAATGTGAGCGTAGCTGCTCATTCCTGATGAATGGGACCCATTAACTAACAGGGAACGTTTGTGCTGCCCTGGGAAACTAAGAAGAGTTTTGGCTTGAGGCTGCCAAGATCCTAAGGAATATCAGCCAATGAAGACAGTTTGTTAAGAAGTCAACTCACTCCCTCATATAGGGTTTCTGATTCTAGTGGAATAACCTATCTTTGCCTTCATGAAGAAAAAGAGAAAAAAAAACTTCTAGTGTAAGTAAAGTCTCTTTTTGCACAGGCAGAACACTCGGCCAAGTCCACTCTCATCCCATGGCAAATGAATAGAAGTGTTCACATGAAACTACAATATCTGCCTTTTTGTCCGATTGTGCGTGTTTTATTAAACAGTTTTTCCTGTTTACTGGAGTTGATGTGAATCACCTCATGGACATTTGATCTCCATAGCAAACATCAGCATGTATTTTTCAGTTGGTATGTACGTCCTGAGACGCTGCTCATGACTCCCAGCATCCTACCCTTGTATCTTGTTACAGCTATTTCTTTCTCTTGTGCCACCCTTAAGAGCTTGAGGGCATTTAAAATGTTTATTTAATAGCTGGGCAGTGGTGGCATACGCCTTTAATCCCAGCACTTGGGAGGCAGAGGCAGGTGGATTTCTGAGTTTGAGGCCAGCCTAGTGCACAGAGTGAGCTCCAGGACAGCCAGGGCCACACAAAGAAACCCTGTCTCAAAAAAAAAAAATGTTTATTTATAACAAAGGCCAGTACCTCCCTGGGGTCGAGATTCAGATGGGAATGCAGGAGAAAGAAGTGGGTACTGAATAGACATCAACTACAGCTCACTCTAGCAACACTTAAAGAATCCTTCCCGGATGTTGCTTATTTGGTTTAGCAGGAAACAGGACAGTGCAGTGGGTCTTAAGTGGCTGAGGTCGGGGAAGCTGAATGATCATGTCCAAGTGTAGGTCCAACCCTCCTTCTATAGCATGGGAAAATGTTTTTCTAGGATGAAAAACATTGTCCTAAGTGTGATGCCTGAGGGAGGAATTGCCATGTCTCCCAACCGAGTAATCAATGAGAGTCCAAAGAATCATCAAAAGATGAAACAAGAGCCCACTTGTCTCTTTTCTTTTTCCTCGTTTGATTTTGTTAATCTCCAAGTGATCAAGAAAGATATTCTGCTATTGGAGCAATGCCATGCAATTTTTTTTTCACCATGATTTTTTTTTTATTAGCTATTTTCTTTGTTTATACTTCAAATGTTATCCTCTTTCCTGGTTTCCCATCTGGAAACCCACTGTCTCAACGCCCCTCCCCCTGCTTCTATGAGGTTGCTCCCCCCCCCCCCCACTCCCTTTCCTGGCATTCCCCTACACTGGGGCATGGAGTCTAAACAGGACCAAGGACCTCTCCTCCCATTGATGTCTGACAAGGCCATCCACTGCTCCATATGCAGCTGGAGCCATGAGTCCCACCATGTGTACTCTTTGGTTGGTGGTTTAGACCCTGTGAGCTCTGGGGGTGGGGGGTGCGTCTGAGTAGTTGACGTTGTTCTTCCTATGAGGTTGTAAACCCCTTCAGCTCCTTCAGTCCTTTCTCTAACTCTTCCCCCTGGGGACCCCGTGCTCAGTCCAATGGTTGGTGGCCATGCCATTTTTAATCATTTAGCAAAAATGGTAGTCGAGATATGATTAGGGGGAAGTAAAAGTTTGTGATGTGTTCACTCATGAAAGCTGTGTAGGGCTCTTAAGTCAGTGGTTCAAAATAGAACAGAGCTTATCAATCACTGCACAGTTGAAAGCAACATTTCTTAAAACTTAAATCAGTGTATCTGGTGATCTCTGGAGTGGGTCGATTTGTTAGACCTGCCAAATTCTGAGATGATCCCATAAATAGCTTGTACTGTCTTCTATTTTAATTTTCATATTAATGTTTAAATGCCTTCTGTTCCAACATAAATGGATTTTGCTTAACAAATATTGCTTGTAATTAGGCTCTTACCAGCTTAAACTGGATCTGCAAGCGTGCAGCACATTTCTTCATTAGTTCTCCTAATTGAGTTACAGAAAGTGAAATATTATTATGCCACAAATAATTGTATCTTATTTGCCTTTTTCTTGAAGCTTTTCAAAAGAGTTTATCACTGTTTAAAATGACAGTAATAAGTTTTTTTTCCCCTTAGCTCTATTCTTTAGCCCCAAGTCTAAGACTATTTCTTGCAACTACTGAGGTATATCTGCTAGTATAAAATATTTACGGTCACTTAAATTTTATTAGCTCTCTATTTTTACTCAAGTGAATGGGTTTTATTTTCTCTGTTCCTCCTCACCACCAGACTTGGCAAAAACACAAAAGATCTACACCATTCTTCCATACTTTCCACTAGTCAACTTGAGCTCATTAGTGACATGGGTCTCGGTAGATAAGTGGACAGCTTTGTTAATTGTAGGAAACGTTATTTATACACCATTTTTAGTACATGTAGAAGGTATGATTGCAATTTTGAAAACAAAATCTATCATCTTTATTATTTCCTTAATAAGTACTTTACAATTCTGTGATTCATGAGACTGGTATGTAGAATATAAGAGTTTTCATATGGCCTCTTACAAACCCAGCTACTATATTTAGTTATCATATGCCATCCTCAAGCTTCCTCATTTTGTCTTTTTGAAGGAAATCTTCCAAATGGTTGAGAAAGTTTAATTCCCTGAGAAGAGAAAGGCAGGAAAAAAAAAAGTTCACCAATGACAAATGAGCCATATATTATTTCATAAGGTAATGCATTATTTGAGGTTTCTAACTGGGTCTGGCTTCCATCCATCAGAGTTTCTATCTCATGTTCTTTTAAAAGACACTTTTGTTGGAGAGATTTTAGGCTTACAGCAGGATTAGTAGAGGGTATTAGAGCTCCGCTCTTGCCCCATAGATGCATAGACTCCCCCACTCTCATGGTCCTCTTTGTAGGGCATTTGTTACAAAATCTATCATCTTTATTATTTCCTTAATAAGTACTTTACAATTCTGTGATTCATGAGACAGGTATGTAGAATATAAGAGTTTTCATATGGCCTCTTACAAACCGAGCTACTATATTTATTACAACCAGCAAACAAATTGCCGCTTTCCTGTCACTCGAGGTCTGTCCTACCCTGAACATTGTCTAGGTTGGGAAAGATGGCTACTGACTGGTGAGCACTAGCTGTGATGATGTTGTGTGGAGTCATCTCACTGCCCTAAGCATCCTCCATGACCCACCGGTTCAGTTTTCCTTCCTTTGTGGTCCCTGAACCACCAGAGCCTGTCACTGTCTCCGTGCTTTCGTATGGCATCTCTCTTTTCAGACTGCCTTCTTTCCCTTAGCACCGTGCATCTACTGTCCCTTTGTGTCTCCTCACGATGTCATTGCTCATTTCTTCTCAGTGCCTGTTGCAAGGACCTTGTCTGGATGTCTGGTAGCTGTTTATCCATTTGCTTAATGGACTTTATTTAAGGATTCCCTGGCAGTGTTCAAGTGTGGACAACCAGGGACAATGCTGTTAGAAACATTTAGCTGCAAGATTCCTTGTAGAATTTTTTTTTTCCACTTGATTTAAATAGGTATCACCAGCCGGGTGGTGGTAGTGCATGCCTTTAATCCCAGCACTTGGGAGGCAGAGGCAGGCGAATTTCTGAGTTCGATGCCAGCCTAGTCTACAGAGTGAGTTCCAGGTCAGCCAGGGCTACACAGAGAAACCCTGTCTCGAAAAACCAAAAATAAATAAATACATACATACATACATACATAGGTATCACCAAATAAAGTTGCTCTATCATGTGGTAAAGGTATAGTTAATATTTAAGACATTGCTAAGGGCCAGTGAGACGGCTCAGCCAACCAAAAAAGGCTGATGTGACCTCATTACAATCTGTGGAACCCCTGTAGTGACAGGAGAGAGTTGTTCCTTGACCTCCACACATGTATCTATAGACATGAACGTATAGGGATACATACACACCATATACACATGCACACACACATGCATGCATGCACATACACAATCAATCAATAAATACATGTAGTTTTAAAAAGAAAATGAAAACTGCCAAACTGTCTTCTGAAAGCATCTCCCATTGCCTCACCACGTGGGGTGTTGTCAGGGTTCTGCAGTTTTGACTGTTCTAATCTGTATGTAGTAGATTCTCATGGTTGTTTTAATTTTCATTTTGCTGATGACACATGATGAAGAACATCTTCTCGTGTGCTTATTTGCCATCTGTATCCGTTATACATTTTTAATTCAAAACCATTAAAACCGTAATAGATTGTGAGGGGAGACAGTGGTGGGGGGAGGAAGGGGAACCTTGACTAAATGAACCATCTCCTGAGAAACTGGCTTCTACTTGCTGCTTTTATGCACATAACTGTACACTTCTGCACCTAGCTCTTGCGGGCAGCATTTATGGGAAAAGGAAGAGGCGGAGGTTTCCTGAGAGAGCTTAGTGTGCTTTAGTGCAGTGTTACCTGCTTCGTTGTCTACAGTTTTTTTTTTTGTTTGTTTGTTTGTTTTGTTTTTGTTTTTTTGTTTTTTTGTTTTTTTGAGACAGGGTTTCTCTGTATAGCCCTGGCTGTCCTGGAACTCACTCTGTAGATCAGTCTGGCCTTGAACTCAGAAATCCACCTGCCTCTGCCTCCCAAGTACTGGGATTCAAGGTGTATGCCACCACCGCCCGGCTCGTTGTCTACAGTTTTAATCACAGAAACCCCTCTGGAGTGGATGAAGTTGCCTTCTCCTTTTAGGAGTTGAAGAAACTGAGGTAGGAGGAGCCTACCAGCAACAGCACCTGAATAAGAACTTGGCTCTGAGTCTAGAGTTTGTGCCTGTAGTCTTAATGCTTGGCCATTGAACTAAATGATGTGAAACATGCAAGGATGAAAGCATGGGGAACACTTTGCAAGAGGCTCTGTAGCACGCATGGAAACACAGTTGGTTTGGTTGATCGTACCCAGGATCCTGGCCTTGTCTGTCTCTGTTTCCCCCTACTTGAGGCAGTCTTGCCCTGCCCATCTGTGAAGACAGTGGCCGCGAAGCGGGCATCATTGTTTACTCTAGGGAGCCCACGGAAATAACCTCGCCGTGCCAAACTTTTCATTTTCTTCTCTGTAAACCTGAACACCACCGGTGTTATTGGGATGACAAGTAAAACAATACTCCATAGCTATCTCCTGAATGGGTGATCTTTTTTTTTTTCCTCTCCACTCCCTTCCCTCCTGCTCCTCTCCAAGAAGAAAGCTAGTTGTCCCCTTGGCAGGATGAAACAGTGAGGCAGGGCCGAGAGGCATCAATTATATTCCTGCTAATTTGCTGGTGTCTTTTTTTTTCCCCTCATCAACTTTATTGAGCAATGATTTTATATAATTAAATGAATCTATTTAATTGGATGAGTTTTGACAGTTTTATACTCCCTTGAAACCAGTCATAGTCAAACACGCCACACTATTCAATCTCGCTCCTTGCCCCTCCCCCCCTACATATGGAGGCCATTTTTAGGGAAGAAGAAGTGTATCTGAACATAAGCATCGTGATACTATTAATGATTGGTTTGTGAAAGGATGTCTACTCTATGACTAGGCAATATGTACAGCTTGGATTCACTGAGAGACGGGATAATCCAAAGCAGAGGGGACCAGTGTGAGATGTTGTCACACTCCTCAGAATAGTGTGCAATTTAAAGCCTAAATGGGCCTCTAACTTCCTTGTTACATTTTATGTATCCATTCTCCCCAATGCGTGTGCCTGTGTGAGGGTGTGAGGATGCATACATATGTGTGTGTTCACACACGAGTGTACTGCCATGGCAAGCATGGGGAGATGAAACAGCAGCTTGTGAACACTGCCTCATTCACTGCATCCTGGAAGTCTCGGGGGTTGAACTCAGTGTCTAGCTCCGTGGCAGGTGCCTTACCCACTGAACCATCTCATTGGTTTGTTTATTTCTGGATTGTTCATGTAATATTTTCAGGTCTTAGTTGACTCCGGTGGACTGAAACAGCGGCAAAGAAAATCACATATGAAGGAAGGGAGGTCACTCTCCTCGGCTCTTCTCCCTGTCATCCGTCCTTTCCTTCAAGGCCCAGCCTCTCACTGAGCTCTTAGTCCACTGTACAGCCACTTAAAGTTTATCTAAGTGACATCACTGTCACTCTTAACATCCAACTTCTCTCACTTAGTGTGTGGTCTTCAGTCACATGTGTATTGTTGGGTCTTCTTTCTATTACTGAACCATCCTTCCATTTTGCATGCATATTGCATTATATCATTTTCCTATGAATAGTTTTCTCTAACATTCATGTACAAATCTTTCTGTGACTATATCATTGCACTTCTTTCAAGGTCTTTCAGGTTTCAGGTGTTGTAGGGTACTTATATTTGACATTATTTTTTTTAAAGTGACTATCAAGCTCTCCTGGGAGGTACTTTTCAATTTTGTGACCTCATTGGTACCTTAGTGGTTTTACTGTAACCTGGCCTCCAGTTGTCACTCTATTGACTGGCAGCGTCCAGCTGGGTGGGTGCCTACACTGTAACTTTTCTATTGTATTCCTCCGACTGGTCCAACTTTTTATGAGCAATTCTACCATTTGGATGTTTTATTTTGAAAGTCTTTTTTTTTTTCCAGATATTTTGCCATTGTGTATGATTTGTCTTCATATCATTGGATTTTAAAAATACTTTATGCATGAATAATATGGAGTTTTTGTTTGGCTGCTTTTGTGTGTCAACTTGACTCAAGCTAGAGTTGCCATAGAGAAAGAAGCCTCCAGTGAGGAAATGCCTCCATGAGATCCAGCTGTAGAGCACTTCTTCCATTAGTGATCAATGCGGGTGTGGGGGGGGGGGGATCCAGGCCGTTGTGGGCGGTGCCATCCCTGGGCTGGTCGTCCTGGGTTCGATAAGAAGACAGACTGAACAAGCCAGGGGAAGCAAGCCAGTAAGCAGCACTCTTCCACAGTCTCTCTATCAGCTCTGCTCCTAGGTTCCTGCCCCTTTGGAGTTCCTGTCATGACTTCTTCCAGTGATGAACCGAGATCTGGAGGTGTAAGCCACCGAATGAACCCTTTCCTCCCCACTTTCTCGTTTCGTCATGGTGTTTCGTTGTGGCAGTGGAAACACTGACGAAGACAGATGTGCATACCCATTCCTGGCCCTTTTGTTCCCTTATTGGTACGAGTTGAAGAGAGAGTTGGTAATTTTAAAAACTTTTTGTTTGTAGTTTACAGAAACGTATGTCTTTATTATTAAAAAAAAAAAAAAAAAAGGAAGACAGAAGTCTAAAAAGTAAACCTAGACTGCCAGCTTGCAGCTGCAGAATTGGGACCTGTTTGTGGAATAGAAAGCCCCTCCATCCGTGCTAGCCTATAGCAACTTCTCATGGTACCCTAGCAGTTTCTGGGTATCTATAAGGATATCAGTGATTTAACCAAGGCCAGATGCCCCAGACATCTTTGCACAGCAACATTCTATGTCACAAAGAAGTCCCCATGCTGCTCCTAGGGTTTCACAGCGCTCCCTAGAGAGCCACCCGTGCACAGCAGTTAGAATCAGATGGTCTGTCACATTGCAGATAGGCCTCCCACTTGATGTGTTTGAGATCTGTTGCCTGGGTGTATGGAGCGCAGTCATCAACTCAGGCTCCTTTTGCACCACCTTTGTGCATTACCTTTTTCAGAGGAGAGCACAGCTGAGTGTCTTACAGACTCACAGAGGCATCCTTGGGAGATCTTAGCCATAGAAATCATTCCCCAGTGACACCGGCACAACAGCAACAGACTTCCCTTCAGATGCCGTGAGTCTATGAGCATCTTGCTCTTCTAGGGTCCCTCCTGTCGGTCCATCTGTCTCTCTTCCCCTGCCACTTGTTGCATTGAAGAACAGATTTTCCTCATGGAATTCATAGTTTATCTTTTACAGTTGAATTTATCATTCACTTTGAATTAACTTTTGAAACTGATCTGAGACACAGGCTTCTACCCAGTTGCTCCTCAGCCCCCCTCCCTCGATGATGTTCTTATGGAGGCAGACAAAGAGATGCTCCTTTCTCCAATGGCCTTTCCTTTGAATCTTTGGGAGCCAGCTGACCGCATCTGTGTAGGCTCCCATATGAATTCCCACTTCCATCCCTTTCCAATCCCATCTTCCTCGATCTGGCTTTTCAGCGAGCCTTAGGGTCAAATGTAAGTGTCCTCTGTCACATCCACTCTTTCTCCCATCCCTTCCCTGTTTCAATCAACTTGGATATTTTTTTTTCCTTTTTACCAAATTCCTATAAATTGTAGGACAAGCTTGCGGTCACTGTGGTTAGAATTCTATTAAATATAGACCACTTTGGGAGAGATTAACATCTTAATATTGAATCCACTAACCTGGTTATCTCTTCATTCATTTGGAGATCCAATTTTGTTTCTCAAGTATGCTTGCTTCTCGATTGTCATTTCTACTGGACACCTTGTGTAGGTTAGTAAAGTTCAAGGTGCTCTGTACTTAGTCCCACAATTTACAGACACGTATTGTTTTTATTTTCCATGTTCAACTGTGGCAACCGAGAGTCGCATGGCTAACACACGTTGCTACTAGAGTTCCGAAGGGTATGCTTATTCCAGAAGCCATGCTGTTAGGGTGTCCATACATTTGGGAATTCCCTGGTCATGTCTTTGAAAAGATAATTAGCAATTATTGAATGCTCATTTCTTCCCTCCCACAGCCACAATTAAATCCATGAACTCTCTGACTTGCTAGCTGTATCCCTGGGTGAATAGATTGGTCTTTGGTTTCACCATCTCAGACTCACAGTAGACCAGCTTGTTATTAGAAAATCATGTTAGGATGATTTCTGCAATACATGTTAATTAGATCATATTTCTCTCTCTCTTGCTCGCTTGTTTCATTTATATACCATGAAGCATTAAAGACATACTCTCAGCCATACACAGGAAGTGGCCAGGCTTCTCCTGAGCAGGGAACAATTGCCCCCATCTCATGCTCATCAGCCTCCCCCACCCCCACTCCCACCCTCACCCTACCCCATCTGTCCTGCCCTGCATCTTACTCTTTGTGGGAGCCCTCAATATGGCAGAAGGGGATTTCACCCAATAAACGTTGTCTGGGGTTTTAGTTTTGCCTAACGGTTCTTTTCTTTTCTTTTTTTATCAGACAAGAAAAATGAATGGGCTGTTTTATACCCTTTCCATCCTCTGATCTTCAGAGAGGAAAATGTTGAAAGGCGCGAGGCGGCTGCTTTATGTGGCAGTTTATAATCTAATTAAACGTATTTTACGCAGATCATTATGGGCTTCATGAAAGCTGGACTTTTTATAAGAATGGTGATGAGTAAGATGGATATAGGATCATCTGGGTCTGTGAAATTTTGTGATCATATCAGAAGAGTCCAAATCTGCCTTTAGATTTCATTGGTCATTTATTTTTGGAAAGTTCTTGTTTCCCGTTTTGCTCTTTCTTTCTTTCTTTCTTTCTTTCTTTCTTTCTTTCTTTCTTTCTTTCTTTCTTTCTTTCTTTCTTTCTTTCTTTTCCCAGTGAGCAGACAGAATGATTCATAGAGAAGCTTGTTGCTTGGAGAGAATGCTGTTGCGAGTGGAGTGTGCATGGTGGTCTGTTTGAAAGCTTCTGTCACGGGCAGTCTAACACGTGGAGAGTTAAACACCTAAAGTCATCTGTCATAATCGATGTCGAAGAGAGATGAAGTGACTTTCCCTTCCTGTGATTTCTTTTTTCCTTCTGTGCCATGTTAGAAATCTGTTTGCGGCCTTTACCTTAACTGCTAATTGTTTCCAGTGTTAGGGATTAGCCATCTATGCATCAGTATTTGAAAAGAGAAAGTGACTCTTGTTTGTCTTAGCTATAGACGTCAGCTGTAAAGACTTGCGAGTAATTTTATACTGCGTTGGATGAAGGCCAACTTCTGTGAGACGCCCCCTCCCACCACCTTACAAAAAGAAAGTAATGTTTGATTGTATTTAACAAAACCTCTCTTATTCTGAAGAAGTATACGTGAGATGCCTCTGCTGTTTCCTGTTTTCCGAATGTAGCTGAGTCTTCCGCCTTGAACCCTCTCATCCTTTAACCTCTGACCACAGGACTCTGGTGGTACCCTTCCCTCTCCCCTCCTCCCCTCCCCCACCCCCGGATGGATTATTTTCTCTATCAGTCGATCGCAAACAATTCTTTGTTACTCAGTAAGGGTCAATACGAAGGTCTAATCTCAGGGTTTAGATTCAGTCAAGGCACTGAACAAACACTAATTCCTTCAACCAGGAAAGCTGCCCCTGTCTGGCAACCTCATAGTTCCTGTCCCCCGTACTCACCTGCAAAAAATGCCTGCGCATACCTTGCAGCCATTGCATGTGCTCTAAGCCCTACAATGGCCACTCATGTTTGCTCTTTTTCCTAAGAACTCCTTCTGTTTCTTGTGACTCCGTGCCAGTTGGACCCAAAGCTCCGATCCTCTTCTTCCATCCTGTGGCCTTCACTTCCTTCCTTAGCCATGGCTGACATTGCTCCCGTGGACAGCTTTGCTCTCTTTTTCTGTTGTTGCTTTGGTTTGAGAATCTTCTTACTGCAACAAGAGAAGTAACTAGTGCAAGTGTACACACCGAGAGCTGTAAGGCTGGGTCCTGCAATACTCTACTTGTGTTCCTTGGTTTACGCCTCCTTTCTGACTCCCACTGGGGCTCACTGGTCTCCGTCTCTACTGGCACTGGGTGGCATCCCTCTTTCTGTAAGACTTTACCAGCAAATATTTGCCTCTCATTGTTTCTTGATGGGACATTCTGACATAGAAAGGGATTCCTTTCTTCCTTCCTTCCTTCCTTCCTTCCTTCCTTCCTTTCTTTCTTTCTTTCTTTCTTTCTTTCTTTCTTTCTTTCTTTCTTTTAAAGATCTATTTATTATTATATGTAAGTACACTGTAGCTGTCTTCAAACACACCAGAAGAGGGCATCAGATCTCATTACAGATGGTTGTGAGCCACCATGTGGTTGCTGGGCTTTAAACTCAGGACCTTTGGAAGAGCACCCAGTGCTCTTAACCGCTAAGCCATCTCTCCAGCCCCCGGGGCTACACTTTCAAGGTAGCTTTGTTTTGCATTTCTCCGTGAGTGAAGGCTGCTTTGTTGTTGTTGTTTATTTTTGTTTCTGTTTTGTTTTTGACATGTGCTCATTGACTATTTTACTCGTTACGAATTGTCTGTTGAGTTTTCCATTGATTACACTGTTCTCTCTCTGGTCGTTGAATGTTTTGAGTGTGTTGTATAGTCGTATTTTCAATCTTAGCCCTTTAGATGAGCGTCTGCTAAAACCTTTCCCATCGGGCAGGCTGGCTTTCCATCAGATGCCTCTTTCTTCTGCTGTGCAGGGACTCTAAATTTCACTTGTCAATTCTTCTACTCTTACTTTCTGGCCCATCAGAAAGCTGCTATTGAGAGAGGCACTGCTAGTACCTGTGTATGCCTCAACATGGTTTTCCTGTGTCTTGGCTCAGTGGTTTCTGGGTTTCAGGTCTTTACATTAAAAGTCTTGGCTGCAGTCTGAATTGGCTTTTGTATGGAGTGAGGTGTCAGCTATTTAGTTTCCTATGACTGCCCAGCTTTGCTTTTACTGTTTATTCAAGAGGCCTTTTTCTCACCGTGTAATTTTGACACATGGCTGAGAATCAGATGCCTGTAGATGCATGGATTTAAATATGAATCTCAATTCTATTCCTCCATTATTCTTGATGAAATGATCATCTCTTTCTGGAGCTTCTGTGTAGAAGGCCTTCTCCTCAACTTACCCAATGATTGCTTAACAAACACATTGTACGTTGAGCCTGCTTGAAACATTAGTTAGCTATTCTCATATTTGTGAAGTGTGTGTGTGTGTGTGTGTGTGTGTGTGTGTATGTGTGTGTATGTGTGTGTATGTGTGTGTGTGTGTCTCTGTGTGTGTGTGTGTGTGTCTCTCTATGTGTGTGTGTCTGTGTGTCTGTCTGTGTGTGTGTGTGTGTGTGTGTGTGTGTGTGTGTATGTGTGTGTGTTTGAGAGAGAGAAGGGTCAGGGAGAGATTGATTTGCATTTACCTAACTGGACAACAGAATAGAGCTGCTTTTCACACTTGAAGTTTAAAGGCTTACCTTTTAATCAGGGGAATGATGGAAGGCTTGAGATGTGGTGATGGGTCTAAGAAAGGCCTCTGCTGAACTGCTGGTCTTATATTTCAAAGCAAGAACACTATTTTTTAGTTTATGGCCCTCTGTGTTTTGTAAAAGGCTGTGTGTTAGTTACATTAATGTATGTTATCTCTGTAATAGTATAAAGTTGTTTTCTTTGTTATTATTATTGATAGCAATGCCATCTTATATTTGGCTTTATTCAGTACTTACTGCTTTTATCTAAAAATGTGCATACTTTGTTTTGGTCGAGGCCCATTTTCACTAGTGAGATATATAAGTGGTAATTAGTTATTGAAATTTTTACATGGATTATACAGTGTCTAACTCCTGCCAAGATTTTATGAATCATTGAGTATGTGTGAAAACAGTTTCCTAGATTTAACTCACACATTAGAAAATGCTCATTTGAGCAGGGTGTGTGATACATGCCTATAATCCTAGGTTTTGGGAAGCTGGGGCAGAAGGATTGTAGCAAATTCAAAGCTAATTGGGCAACACAGTGAATGTGAAACCATGCTGGGAATACATGAGATGCTGACTTAGCATTTCTCCCTCTCAAAAGGAGGAAGAGGAGGAGGAGGAGGAGGAGGAGGAGGAGGAGGAGGAGGAGGAGGAGGAACAGGAGGGAGAGGAAGAAGAAAAAGAGAAAGAGAAAGAAAAAAGGAAGAATAAAGGAAGGGAGGGACGGAGGAAGGGTGGGAGGGAGGGAAAGCAAAGGAAAGTCACTGGGTGATTTCTCATATTCTGCCCATTTTCCCTCATACCCATTGGCTTGTCAGTTAAACCTGCTTAGGGCAGGACCCCAGTCCAGTTCAGCGGATTTCTTTTAAGTATTTACCTGTGCCTTCCTGGTTAATTCCACAAAGGAAGCACTGAAGTCGCCCCTGACAAACTGTGGTGAGCCACTACTACCCGTGGTCCCTTGACGGCCTCCAGTTCTGTGTCCTTCTAAGGCTTCCCAGTAAAACTCCCTCAACCCTCT
>JADRCD010210204.1:0-10132 GCA_019843815.1 Montemys delectorum
TTTTTTTTTTTTTCTTTTGGAGACAAGAAGATCTCACTGTATATATAGATCAAACTGGCCTGGAACTCACAGAGATCCACCTGCCTCTGGCTTCTGAGTGCTGGGACTAAATGGTGTGCACCACTGCATTCAGGCATCTTTTTGCAGGAAAAAATGCTTTCACAACCAGCAGGATGCAGGAAATGCTTTCCAAGAGTTCATCTAATCCTGAAGCATAGATTTTTTACACTATAGGAATTACAGTGGCCATTAGCAAAATGTATTGGTTGTAATAATGTCCGTTTTGATTAATAAATATATATTTGAGTCTAGGTATAATAATTTAAAATTTTCATGGTCTGGAACTACAATTCCTTTTGCACCAACTTAATATCTGAATTTTCTGAGGGAAGTAAAGCAAGAGGTGTGGAATGCGGCTGGAAGGAAAGAGGGAATTCCTTAATCACTTGAGGGCAGGGAAGGCCTCTTGGGGAGGATGCCTGAGCTGACCTTGTGATGAAGAAAAGGAGCTATGCAAGGGAAGATGGGGGTGGGGCAGCAGGTCCAAGGGGTTGAAGTAGATAGAGCTATATGTATTTGAAGAACAGAGAAAAAGTGTGGAGAAAAGAGGGATGGATCGGTAGATGTGATGAGCAATAGGCAGGTATGGCCAGACTGTGCAAAGACTAGAAAACACTCTAGGGATTCTGTATTTGCTTGTGAAGCAGGAAAGCCAGGAAGGCAGTAAGTAAGAGGAGTGACACATCTATTGATTTACATTTTTAAGGTTATCCTGCTTGTTGTGTAGAAAGTGGGTGTTAGTGGGTGAGAAGATGGACGGAAGAGTGCCAGTTGTAAGGTTCTTGCAGTACTTGAGGGTGTGATGGGTTAGAAACTAGGTGAGCAAATAGGAATCTTGTTTCCTCTTTCTATTATGTAAAACCAGAAGGAGTACTGTTCTCAACATATGGGCATAAAAGGAATGTTTGCAAGGAAGAGTGATAGTGCCCAGTATATGTGGAATTCCAAACCTATCTAGGCAAGATGTATACCATCTCTCCCTGGGACAATATTGATACATACAGAACTGGCTCTGTAAGAAGATGACAAGTCTACTTGAAGCTTGCAGATGATCTCTGAGCGGATACTATAAGCCTGCCTGAATGTCTCTGGAAGAACACTCTTCTAGATTGACTACTGCTTCATCTTGACAACTTTCTTTTTTCTTTTTGAGACAAGATCTCATTGTATAGATCAAGCTGGGAGTGTGGTGGCTCATGTCTTTAATCCCAGTATGTGGGAGGCAGGGGCATTTGTGCTAATCTCTCTCCATGGTGAGTTCCAGGCCAGCCAGAGCTACATATTGAGGCCTTTTCTCAGCAAACACACCAACCACACCATGGCCAGAAGCACCTTAGGGGAGAAAAATATTTATTTGTCTTATACTTCCTGGTCATAAACCATCATGGAACTGAAATTGTAAGTAAAGTGCAGACTGCAGAGGAACACTGATAACTGGCTCTCACTCTATGCCTGCCCACGGGATGTACCACTCAGAGTGGACTGGGCTCTCCTACATCAATTAATGATAGGATAGCCCGTCATAGACAAACCCGCAAGCAATTTGATAAAGGCAATTCTTCTGAGCTTTGAGGTCCAGTGAGAGACCCTGCCTCAGTTAGTAAAATGCAGAGTAATAAAGATAGAAGGCAGGAGATGGCCACTTTGGTTCTCAGAATCCCACACATGTGAACAACGACTACACACAAGAATCCAAAATGATCTTACTTTTATATGTGGTGTGTTTGTATACACATGTGTAACACTCCTATTCACTTCCCTTGGAAGAGAAGAATCCACAGTTTCAGGAATGGTATCTGTTTGGTTTCTATATTCTGATCTGATGGTTATCCTTAGTCTGTAGGCTCCAGTGTTTGGATGCTTATCTGTTGCCGCCAGAAGGCCTATAAAGCCACAGTGAAATTTTCATAATAGAGTTTGGTAAGCAAGGAGGGAGAATATTTTGACTAAAGTCTTCCAGAGGAAATATTTTAGAAACAACCAGAAAAATGGGCATCGTTGAACAGAACAGAATTGTCATTCTTTAAGATCACCAGGAAATATAAAGCAGAGGAGGTTCCAACTGTCTAGTTAAATAGTTACCTTATATTATATTTGCTTAGTATTTGTGCTTTTAAAAATGGGATCATATGTGCTGGAAGATAACTACTCAGTTGGTAAAATGCAATCTGAGGACTGACCTGAGTTTGATCCCCAGAACCCACATAAAAATGTCCTTCATGGATAATATTGAATGCTGAGAGTGGGATACATAGAGCCTCCTCAGTTGGTTGTCCAATACTGAGTGGTCAGCCCTCATGTCTTAAGAGTAATATTATAGGGACAGAACAGCTTATATTCACATACTTAAGACTATACATATTATATATGAATGTGTTTGTGTGTGTGTGTGTGTGTGTGTGTGTGTGTGTGAACAACAATTAAAGAAATAGAGGCCATGAATTTGAGAGAGAGCAAGGGGATGATATATAGGAAGGGTTGGGAAGAGGGAAGGGAAGGGCAGAAATGATGTAATTACATTTTATTTTCAAACAATGTCCTGTACGGTAGGCTTGTATTTATAATCTCAGTGCTGGGGAGGCAGAGACAGAGGATTGCTGAGCTTCATGGCCACTTGATGATGAGCTCTTCAGGCCAATGAGAGACTCTTATCTCAAAGAAAGTGGGCAGTGTTCCTCAGAAGGACATGCAGGGTTGTCCTCTGTCCTCTGTGTGTTTATACAGACACACATGCACATATACATGCACGTTCACATTTGTCTAACACATCAATTTTAAAAATAAAAATGGGGTTATATGTATTATTTCATTATAGAAATTATTAATCTCATTTTAAAAGATGAGAAAACTGAAGCATTAGGCTAAGTGACACTCGCAAGTTAAATAGTAAAAGTAAAGGTAAAAGTAGAGTGTAGGACACCTAGTGCTTTTTAAAATAGCTTAATTGCCAAGCACCATGGCACATACCTGTAATCCCAGCACTCAGGAGGTTAAAGAGGGCAGAGCAAGAGTCCCAGGGCAGCCTGGGCTACATAGGAAGCCTGTGTCTCCGAACCAACCAAGCTACTAACCAACCAACCTTATTGAAATGTGATACACATGGATATGCTCTAACTACATATTTAACATTTCTGTCACACACACCCCCCCACACACACCCTAATGCTCCTTTTCCCTTTGTTCATTGTTTTGATGCCTCGTCCAATGTTCTTTTCCCACTCCCATACTCTGATTTTACATCTTTCATCTGTATCTTTCCAGCTGGCAGTGTGCCAGTTTCACCACATTGAATTATAAGACTGAATAGGAAGCTAGTGGGGTGGTTATTCTATTGAGTTCTTCTTGGAGTTTTTGTAGTTAGGGGGCACTGAAAGATAATGTGGCTTCTTTCCAGGTGAGCTTGAGAAACTGGACATCCACTCACTGTCTGCACTTGTTTTCCTGTAGCCTGCAGAGAGGTGGAGGAGAGTGGTGGGCTGGTGGAGGAGATGACCTCTAGAGGATGTTCTACTTCTGTATGTCTATTCAGCCTCCTCCTTGGAAACCTGCTCTTTGCTGCTTAGTTGCAGCTCCCAAGGGCCTTAATTAGTCTGAATTCCATATCAGGTGACTGAATCCTAAGGGCCTTAAGGATCCCAGCTCTACAAATGAGCAAACCTTGGGTTTCATAGCTATGTAAAGCAGGTCCTAGAAGAGCCCTCGCTCTGTGTCTGTAAGGTTGTAAATGAGGACAGGCACTTTCTAATGTGCTGTTCTCATAGTCCTGGAGTTTGCTCATAGTATCTTGAACATTGCAGAGGATCAGAGGCTTTTCTTCCCAGAAGGTTGGCCCATAACTGCTCCTAGAGCTGTTATGTGGCAGTATGCTGGCCTCGTAGCATACTAGCAAAGCAAAGATGTGAATACTTTAGCCGAACCTTTATAGTGCTCACAGAAAGTAACCCAGAATGCAGTTTTTACTTTTCTAGGTGTGGTTTGCCTCCATGTGGTCACCTAATTCTGGTTGTTGGGGATCTCTGTGTTATGATAGTTATCACCTTCATTTGTTTTGGGCTGTTTGAGTTTTTCTAGGCCCATCTTTTTAGCCATCATTTCCTATTTGGTACCTTTTGTTATGGTGAAGCCCTGTCTGTAAGGGCATAATAGACTCAGATTGCCCCTGTAAGGACTCACTCATCTTATTCTTGGTTCCCACAGAAGGAATCTTCTTCTAGTTAGTTTATGCATTTCTCTGGCTCTGGAAACAGAAAAACAGCAGCAAGCCAGACTAAATGCTTCAGCTTCAAGTTTCTCCCTTGCTGGCAACAATCAGAAATAATATTTTGTAGAGAGCCCGAGGCACTGGTTTCCTTGTACTCCCTTGAGTCTGACTGTCCGCAGTTGGTGGCCATTCCTCGCTTTCCTCTTTAGTTAGCTGGCTGCATGGCTTGGTGAATCTCTCATATTGACTCTTTGACCTCACTGCCCTCTTTCCTGCTGTAGGGACTTTTTAAAATGCATTATGGAGACAAGAAAAGAGTTGGCTTCCTGTGTTTTTTTCTATTCGTAAAGCTTGGTACTCAGAGGCCTGTGTACTGACTCCATTGTGTTTCAGGAAGACACAGTGGTGGGAAGAACAAAGGCTTAGTTTAAAGCACCACATGTTTACATTGGGGATATCTGCACAGAGATGGTGTGTGTGTGTGTGTGTGTGTGTGTGTGTGTGTGTGTGTGTGTGAGACTGCAAATGGTTGTTCATTTCTGCAGGCAAAAAGACAGTTCTACTTTTGTAGAGGTCACAGCAATTGCAATGATTTCTTCTTCATTTCCCATTGGAGATACGTTTCCAACAGCCCAAGAGCATTTCGTCCCTTTCCATACTCCAGGAGAGCTTCCCATAACAATGAAAGAAGTATTAAGTATTAAAGGTGACAGGGGAGCTTGGAGCACACATAGCCAGTGCAGGTACAGGGGAGAAGAAAAGAGGCCCTGGATTTCCAAGGGAAACTTTCTGGAGACACTCGGTAGGTGCCGCTGGTTACTCTGCGAGCTTGTGGATTTCTTAGACAGTTCCTGGTTTTCATTTGGGCTCCATGTGTACCCTTCTTTGGGAACTAGAGAACGGGACAATAACTCCTCAAGGAGCTGTGGCTGAGCTCCTCATCCACGGGACCAGACAGAGCTGCTGTGGGTAGGAAGCAGGTTGGCTCAAACATCCACAAAGATCTCAGAGTTAGGTGGTCATTTCATGTGTTTGTTTTGTTTTTGTTTTGTCTTGTTTGTTTGTCTCCTTCATACTGTCCTCCCTGGAATCTATATCTTCTCTTTCCACAGGAAGTCTTTGCCACTTCCCTTTTCTGCACTGTCCCTGGGTCACTATGGGCTTCTGCCCCTTCCTTTGTGCTGCTTAGCCCTATCCCTTCTTCACAGACACCCTGGGTGGACAGCGGGTTCTGTTCTAGTGCCCTCATTCTGGAACGGCTGCACCCCACCAAGACAGATGGCTGTCTAGACTATTTTTAACTGTGTCTGGGGAAGAAGATTCTACAACCTATTTTGAAATCCCTTTCTCTGATTGACAGTTCTCAAGTCAGGATTTCTTGCTGATACGTGGTTTAAAATCTGATGGGTATAATTGAAAATCTTTTCCTTTTGTTCTTTTAAAATCATGTAGTTGAAGGTGCAGAGGGACTTTGGAAGTCATTTAGGCCCACCCCTAATGAAGATAATGAAACCCACCAATTCTTAACTCCAAATTGAAATGGAAAACGTCTTTACATCCTCCCATTGAGAATCCCATCTGTTTTGGGATCCGCCTCTGAAAGCACACATTTGGGTGTCATTTTGTGAGAATCAATTTAATTTTCTGGAGAAGAGACAAGTGATTGTAGAGTTAGAAGTGTAGAATGCAGGCATTAACCGACTTACTCTATTTTGTGTCTAGTGAGAAAGTTAAATGGTGCTTGTAGTTAAATTACCTTGCCATAAAGGTAAAAATAAAACCAACCTAACATATATGACCCTTTCCAGTTTATTCTTCTCTTTTCCATCCTCTCAAACCTTTTCTTTAAAGGGAAATGTGGGTAGCAGTAGTTGTTTCTCTCCTCTCCATCAGTGTGAGCCTCTGTGTGTTAAATGTTTGCTGTAAGCGTTTTGTTGGGTGCCTGAAACCCCTTTGAAGCCCCCTTTACACACAGGACTTTCTGCTGGTATATACTTCCCTTGATACAAGTCTCTCGCCTGCCCCCCTTGACTGACAGCACCTCCATAGTGGAAAGCTCTGGTGAGAAGTAATGGTGCCTCAGTTTAGAGCAGGATTCTTGTTACGTGGTGCGGACATCCAGCACGACTATCTTAAGTGACACTAAAGGGGTCTTGGGAAGGGCTCGCACTCCTCTTTGATTATGGGTACTCATAGATTTTCTACCTCACCTGAAATGTTTTTAAATAGCAGAGGTCATTTTACATGCTAAGTTAGGAGGTCATGTGCTTAGATCAGCTGACAGACTGTTCAGACTTGTGGCCAAACCTAGAGTGACACTTGGTACAGGCTGCCAGGAGCCAGTGTACAGATTCTTTTTTTTTTTTTTGTACAGGCATTAGCATCTCAGTCTCTGGAATAGGGCCAAAATTCAGTATTTGTCACCTGTACTGTAACTATTTGAGGTATTTAATATATCTCAGGTTGTTTTTCTCTGCTACATAATTTGCTTTCTTTAAGAGAAATAACTTCATTTTGCTATCAACCTAAGAGAAACATGCAGGTGTACTAGAGACATTATCTGGGGCAGTTAGGCCAGTAGTGTGTGTTTGTCACTCTTTCTTTTTCTGGGTTTGAACCTATGTTCTCAAATGTGCAGAAAAAGAACTGTACCATTGAGAATGTCCCTAGGTCTTTTTCATTTTTCTATTTTGAGACAAGATCTCACTAACTCAGACTGACCTTGAACCTGTGGTCCTTCTGCATCAGCCTCCTAAATTTTTTTTAAATGAAGTAAGTTATTAAATATATTTGAACAGTGAAATGCAGAATGAATCCAGATTTCGAAGCTTCAGCACTATCCTCTTTTGTTGCTGTCTTGCTTACCTAATTCAGCAGCAGTATTTAAAAATACCTGTCTTCATCGAGAATCTTTGCAAAGCATTAAGCTTTGTTTTTTACATATGTATGGTGATTTGTCTGCACGTGTGCCTGTGCCCCTTGTGTAACTGCTACTTGCAGAGGCCAGAAAAGAGGTCAGATTTTCTGGAACTGGAGTTATACACAGTTGTGAGTTGCCATGTGGGTGCTAAGAATTGAATCACAGTTCACTGGAAGAGCAGCCAGTGCTAGTAACTGCTGGGCCATCGCTCTAGCCCCTCAACTTTTTTTTTTTAATATTGTTTTTTTTAAATTCATGCTAATTGGTTAATATGAGTTAATACATAATTAATGGTTATGCCTATGAACTACTGGCACTAGCAAAGCATGTGGCCTGCCTATTTGGAGTACACGTGAACACATACACACAATAAAGAGGCCTGTTAGCAAACATCTCAGTGTATGTGTGTCTGTATACACACACTTGTGTATGAATATATCTTAACTATATGTATATGGTTGTATGTATGAGTGTGTACCACAAACAAAAGGTGCACACACATACACACTTAGTACAACATTATACACATAGTTGGTTTAACAGCTTTTTTTTTTTTTTTTTTTTGCTGTGTCTGTAGCACAATATATATAAGATACTGAAAATCCATGAGAGTCTTTATGGTTTAGGAGTTTGGCTGGACCACTTCCTTCTGTTTACAAGAGAAACTGAGAATTAACTGTGTGAGTCTTTTGTACATGGGTTGGAACCACACATTATAGGAAGATCATCTCTTAGTAATAGCTGCATTTCATTCTTATGATAAATATAATAAAAATAATATCAATAACCACTAATATTTGTTGGGCAGTTATTATGTTCTAGGCACTGTGCTATGTGATATATTAATCTCTATGATCATGAATGAAAATACACAAGGCATGTTATTCCTGCATATAGTTGAGGAATCTTTAGGAGACGGTAAGGATGTAATAATATAAAATCTAACCCTTGAACGTTCAAATAATTGGTATTGTTTGTTTTCATGGTGGTATTGCTTCATTTTAAGAGTATGAGGTCCTTCTGGACAGAATGAAAAGGGCCCTTATGCCCTCAGAGACTGACTGTGTAAAGGGAGAAATTACTCCTGTTTCGGGTTTGCTAGGAGCCGGGGTAGGTACCCAGTTGATTTCAGAATATGAAAAGAATCCCCAGGGCCAGATATTATGTAGAGTATTTGGATTCAGCTGGTTCAAGGGAAGTAAAGCCAAAGAGGCAGTGAAAGGAAGCTGGTGTGGCACATCAGGCTCCGTCACTTTTCTTTCAGGGTTAGCCCTTGTGGCAGGGCCCATGTAAAATTGTTGTTGCTTTGGCAGCCTGGATGTGCATGATCCAGCCATTTGATGATGCCAAGACAAACAGTAGTATGGGTCTTAGGGCAGGCGCTTGGTTGGGAGTTAGGCAGAAAGTAGAAAGGCTGCATTGAGAGCCAGATTGATAGAAATGATCTTCCTAATTGCTGGCACGAGGTTAGTTCTGAGCTGAATTCAAGAGAGTTGAGGTCTCTTGTCTATCCACACTTTTTTTTTTTTTTTAATTTTTTCAAAGTTTTATTGCATTATAATAAGAAAAGTTACATCATTTCAATTTATCTGAATTTGTTAATATTTAAAAAAACATTTTAAGTAAATAGAATTAAATCACATTCTTGTTTCCATTTTGTACACCAACTCCTCCGAGAGACCCCCCTACAATACCTATAATATCTTTTTGTCATATCCTTTAAAATTTATAAAATATTATAACAATAAAATGAGTATTATAAAAGTTGTTTGATATAAAACAACAATCAATTTAACAGTCTTATGTAGATGCTTGTCTACGGCAATACTGAAAATACATACGTTTTTCTCAATATAAATTTTAAATAACTCCAAATGTATTACCTGTATACTTCAAAATAATACATCACTACTAATATTTTCTTAAATGAACATAAATATATAAAGTGCTTTTGTTTGTTTGTTTGTTTTAAATTTAGTAGAGCTTAAAATCTTGGCTCTTACTGTGGTAACTTGATACAAGAGTTACAAATATCAACCAAAGCATTCAGTCTTACTCTTTGTTCTTCTCTTACAAACCTCCTCCCAATTTCATTGTCTACATTTCTTTTTTTTTTTTTTTTTTTTTGCAGATTGTAGCTATAATTTTTTATTGATTTAAGTTTTATTGCATTATAATGAGAAAAGATACATGATTAAAATTTATCTGAATTTGTTAAGATTTTAAAATATATCTTAAGTAAATAGAATTAAATCACATTCTTGTTTCCCTTTTGTACCCCAACTCCTCCTAGGACCCCCCGTTCAATACCTACAATACCTTTTTATCATATTCTTTAAAATTTATAAAATATTATAACAATAAAAAAGAGTATTATAATAGTTGTTTGATATAAAACAACAATCAATTTAACAGTCTTATGTAGATGCTTGTCTACAGCAATGCTATATATATGTTTTTCTCAATATAAATTTTAAATAACTCCAAACATATTAACTGTATATTTTAAAATAATACATCACTACTAGTATTTTTTAAATGAAAAAAAAATTAAAATTTTTTTGTTTGTTTGTTTTGTGTTTAGTAGAGCTTTTTTTTTTTTTTTTTTTTTAGATAATTTCTTTATTTACATGTAAATTTTCCCTTTCCCAGGTTCCCCTCCAAAAAAACAAACAAACAAACAAACAAAAACAACAAGAACAAACTTCTTTTGCCTCCCCCCTCCCCATGCCTGCCACCCCACCCTCTCCCACTTATTGGCCCTGGCATTCCCCTACACTGGGGCACAGAACCTTCACAAGGCCGAGGTCCTTTCCTCCTACTGATGATCAAATTTGCAGTCCTCTACTATACACATGCTGCCAGAACATTCAGTCCCACCCTGTATAGTCCTTGATTGGTGGCTGGGTCCCTGGGAGCTCTGAGGGTACTAGTTAGTAATTGTTGTTCAT
>JADRCD010210204.1:10532-28433 GCA_019843815.1 Montemys delectorum
ATAGATATTAAGGAAAAGTAATTGTTGCTTCCTGTTACTTTTGTAGTTAGAGCTGGCATTCCGTTCATGTCTCTATCTTCTTTTAGTTTTGTTGGAAGATTACATTTTTGCTTTTTCAGGGATGTAGTTCCCCTCCTTGTGTTGGAGTTTTCCATTTAATACCCTTTGAAGAGCTGGATTTGTAGAAACATATTGTGTGAATTTGGTTTTGTCATGGAATACTTTGGTTTCTCCATCTATGGTGATTGAGAATTTTGCTGGGTATAGTAGTCTAGGCTGGCATTTGTGTTCTCTTAGGGTCTGCATGACAACTGCCCAGGATCTTCTGGCTTTCATAGTCTCTGGTGAGAAGTCTGGTGTAATTCTGATAGGCCTGCCTTTATAGGTTACTTGACCTTTTTCCCTTACTGCTTTTAAAATTCTTTCTTTGTTTTGTGCATTTGCTGTTTTGACTATTATGTGGCGGGAGGAATTTCTTTTCTGGTCCAGTCTATTTGGAGTTCTATAGGCTTCTTGTATGTTCATGGGCAACTCTTTCTTTAGGTTAGGGAAATTTTCTTCTATAATTTTGTTGAAGATATTTACTGACCCTTTAAGTTGGAGGTCTTCACTCTCTTCTATACCTATTATCCTTAGGTTTGGTCTTCTCATTGTGTCCTGGATTTCCTGGATGTTTTGGGTTAGGGTCTTTTTGCATTTTGCATTTTCTTTGATTGTTCTGTCAATGTTGTCCATGTTATCTTCTGCCCCTGAGATTCTCTCTTCTATCTCTTGTATTCTGTTGGTGATGCTTGCATCTATGTTTCCTGACTTTTTTCCTAAGATTTCTAACTCCAGGGTTGTCTCCTTTTGTGATTTCTTTATTGTTTCTACTTCCATTTTTAGGTCCTGAATGGTTTTATTCAGTTCCTTCACCTGTTTGTTTGTGTTTTCCTGAAATTCCTTAAGGGATTTTTGGGTTTGCTCTTTAAGGGCTTCTATTTGTTTACTTGTGATCTCCTGTAATTCTTTATGGGATTTTTTTGTTTCCTCTTTAAGGGCTTGTACCTCTTTATCTGTTTTCTCCTGTATTTCTTTAAAGGAGTTATTCATGTCCTTCTTAAGTTCCTCTATCAGCATTGTGAGATGTGTCTTTAGATCCAAATCTTGCTTTTCTGGTGTTTTGGGATATCCAGGGCTTGCTGAGGTGGGAGTACTAGGTTCTGGTGAAGCCAAGCAGTCTTGGTTTCTGTTGGTAGGATTCTTGCGTTTGCCTTTTGCCATCTCTTGATCTCTGGTGTTAAAAGTTCTTGGTGTCTTAGAGCTTGACCTTTCCTTGCTGCCCTGCAACTCCCCTTCCACTCCTGAGGTCTTTGCCTCCCAGTTGGTCTGGCCTGAGTCCTTGGGCTGAAGTCCGCCTTGGAGGGAAGCTCTCCCCTGAGTCCTTGGGCTGAAGTCTGCCCTGGAGGGAAGCTCTCCGCTAGCAGGCAGGGGGCAGAGGTGGTCGCTGATCCAGCTCTGTCACTCAGAAGCTGAGTGACTCCTGTCCCTGCAGTCCTGAGACTCCCCTGCACTTCCTGAGGCCTATGCCTCCTGGCTGGCCCTGCCTGATTCCTGGGGCTGAAGCCTGCCCTGAGTCCTTGGGCTGAAGTCCACCCTGGAGGGAAGCTCTCGCCTATCAGGCAGGGGGCAGAGGTGGTCGCTGATCCAGCTCTGTCACTCGGAAGCTGACAGGCTCCTATCCCTGCAGTCCTGCGGCTCCCCTGCAATTCCTGGGGCCTATGCCTCCCAGCTGGTCCTGCCTTAGCAAGACCCCAGAGAGAAAATGTCGATCTCACCTGAGTCCTTGGGCTGAAGTCTGCCCTGGAGGGAAGCTCTCCGCTAGCAGGCAGGGGGCAGAGGTGGTCGCTGATCCAGCTCTGTCACTCAGAAGCTGACAGGCTCCTGTCCCTACAGTCCTGCGACTCCCCTGCACTTCCTGAGGCCTATGCCTCTTGGCTGGTCCTGCCTGATTCCTGGGGCTGAAGCCTGCCCTGAATCCTTGGGCTGAAGCCTGCCCTGAGTCCTTGGGCTGAAGTCTCTTGTCTATCCACACTTTTTGAAGCCTGCAGATAAGGCAAATTATCGCCAGAAGGGAACGTAAGAAAGTGCTAGACTTCGGGCCTCTTGGTCAGGACTGCGATTGCAACAATACTCCCAAAAATAAAACAGGGCGGCTCTCCTCACCCAAGTCCAACTTAGACTATTCCTGCGCTTGTTTTTTGTTTGTTTGTTTGTTTGTTTGTTTTTCAAAATGGTTTCTCTGCTTTAGCCCTGACTGTCCTGGAACTCTCTGGAGACCAGGCTGTCCTCAAACACACAGGTCCGCCTGCCTCTGCCTCCTGAGTGTGTGTGCCACCACTGCCTGGCTTTATTGCTGTTTTTATATGTAGGAAGAAAATAGCAGTGAGCTACACATTAGTTGAAAGCCACCTTCTCTAGTTTCTCTTCCTATAAGAAATACTTTGTGTGGTTTAAATTGATAGAAATACAGTGTGGCCCAGAAGTTAATTGAAAAGATTCCTAATGTACTTGTCAGCCTGAGGGAGTTTATGCGGTTTTGCTACTTGTCTGCAGTAGTTTTTGACAGTTGTCTTAGAGTATAGATTTTGATTGAAGATACAATTGCTACAAGTCTGATTCATCTTAGCATAGATTCTCTGGAGTCTTTCTTGGGTTATTTTACATCCTTTGAAGAAAAAGACATTGATCTGACCAGAGTTCAGGTTTCACTGTGTAGTAAGTACAAGTGGCTAACTTAGAAACTCTGCACTAGAGAGAGAACTGTGTGTGATGAGTGTGTCTGTGGAGGTGCTTTGTGCTCATCATGCTGTACCTGCCTCAGTCTGCCCTTAAACTCATGGAGCTCGTGCCTGAAACACAGGGTTGCAGCTCTACAAGCAAGCAGAATCTATTGCTATGTGTATCGTGTTGGGCACCTCCAGAAGGCTTCTAAATCCTTGCGTCTAGGAACAAAGCATTAGACGCCCATGGATGGTACCAAGCAGAGTGAGAGAGTTAGCTAAGACACTCTCAAGGGAGGGAAGGGGTCAGAGCAGGGGAAAGGTCAGAAACTCAAAAGACAACTGCTACACAAGAACGGGTGTTCTTCCATCACAACTTGTGGGCATTCTGGCTCATACCTATAGAGCTGGCTTTTTGGATCATCTTTATAGTGTTTGTCTTGCATGTTTTACCTATAACATTGGTTTTTACATGTAATCTCATGAACTTCAAGTCTTATCTTAAATCTCCCCCTAGAGGTGTGCATTCTAGAATTATGAAGAGTCACAGATCACCTTCAGACCCGGCGGAGCACATCTGCCACTGTATCAGGGGTTCATCTAGATCTAGTGCACCTCATCCTTGGAGTTCCAAGCTTGTTTTTCCTGCTGTTTTGTAGGCCTCGGTAAGACCTTCTATCTTTGGTCTGTATCCTGTTCTGCTATCTGAGAATTTGTTCATACCTAGACAACATCTGAACATTCTTCAGTTTCATATCCAGGTTTCTCCTTTTCTGAGTTAAAATAGAGTCGTGTAGTCCTCCCCATATCTATGGCCTTAGAAGGTCCAAAGGTAGTTCACAAAACTTTGCGATGTGGTTATTTTTATTTACAATCTGGATAAGAACATAAAGCTCAGAGAAACGTGTTCAGGATCACACAGGTCCTGGGAAATGAGGCTCCAGGGACTATTTATGTAGTCTGTGCTTTTCTCATAGGGCTTCTGAATTTGCCCTTGACTTTTGACCATTTATTTCACCTCTTGGAGTCCTTGGAATGAAGTTGATTAAGAAGGGCTTAAGAGAGAGACTAGAGAAACTGTACCTTGGATGTTTACTTGCTGATAGAGGATCGTCCACTACCACAGAGGAGTCACCAGCCCTGTCTGTTTTCCTTTATGCTCACAGACTTCCTCATCTGCTTCTGCTGACTTCACTGGGTAGAAACAGAGAAGCTGTAATAGTGAGGAGGGAGCTGAGTGCAGTTTACTCTAATTTACATAATAAAATCAGAATCTCCCTAGCGGCTTTTCCTGCCGCCTGACGGCTGTGATGAAGTGGGTCACCCTAGGGACTGTTTAAGTTCAGGGCCTCCCCAGGGTTATTAGGCCCACAAAGGGTCTCGGGATCAAATGTGCAGTTAAATTGAGAGATCAATTCATTAGGGTAAAGACTTCCTTTATTTCTGAAGCAGGGCTGTGTTCCATCCTGTCTGTCTTTAGAAGTTAATTTGTAATTGGTATTTGAATGGTGGCAACTTCAGAACACCTCTAATTTATTTCTCTAAGGTTTAGATTAATATATATATATATTACATGTTAATATATGTATAATGTATATACAGTTTATATATGGAAGCTTATGAAATAGACTTCCATATGACTTTTTCAAATGCCCTTCGTGTTAGTTATCCCTACCCCAACCCTTCCACTCAAACACCTCTTCTTTTATTCCCTCTGCTCTTTTTTACCATGCATGCTTCTTACTGTATCTACTTCTTTTCTAAGTTAATTAAATGTTCTGAGATAGGGTTCCATGTAGCTTAGGTTGATCTTGAATGCTTTGTAGCCAAGGATGACTTGGGGCCTCTGATTGTTTTACGTGCACTGTCCGAGTGCTGGGATTACAGCCGTGTGCTGCAGGACGCCAGGCTTATGCAGTACTGGTACTCTCACCTGAGGTTTTGTGTACCATAGGCAAGCACCTTTAAAATAAACCACATCTCTAGTCCTAGATTTCTTTTCTGGTACATATCATTTTCATAAAACCACAAAGAAGTACTTGGAGCATGGTCATCTACATAGATCTTTACCAGAGTGCAAGGGTAAACATCACTCAGTAGCTTTTAAAAATTAATCTGGCCTGATAAGGGGAGATGACCTAGTGGGTAAGGCACTTGCCTCACAAGCATGAGGACCTGAATTTGAACCCTAGAGTCCACATAATGCCAGATGAATTGGAAGCCTGTTCCTAATCCTAGTGCTCCTGTAACAAATGAGAGGTGGATATAGGACAATCTCCTGAGGCTCACCAGTCAGCTATGGGCCAACTAGCCTCTTTTACACAGCAGTGAATAACAGAGAGACTTATTACGAACAGGGGGGAGGGGGAGGAGGGGAAGATGGACACCCAAGGCTGTCGTTTGATCTTCACATGTGCACTATGGTACATATGCACCTGAACTCCCACATATACATACATACACATCATATATGCACACAAATAAAGAGAAATAAATAAATAAAATATAAGTAATCTGATCATGTGCCACATTGTTCTTTTTGTGAAAATCATTTTGATGAGTATTGCATCTTATTGTCAATAAGCAGTCTTTGAGATGGAATGAGATAACAATTTATTCTAAGGGTATGTGCCCTGCGTTTACACTGTACCTGAGAAAACGTTCTTCACTGTAGTAGAGCATAGAGCTTGATACCTTGGACTAGAACTCTTTTCTCTAAGACTACATTTCCCTAAAGCTTTATTCCAATAAAACCCCTCTAATTTCCCTACAAAAGGAAGCAATTTGATTAAATTAGTTTAATCTCAGAATTTATATGTTATCCCTTCTGTAATAAGTATACTATTTAACCAAAAGAATATCTTTAAAAATGGAAATGCTAGTTTTTTGTCATATATATGTATGTATATATGTGTGTATATGGGTTCATGCAGGAGTGTGTGTGTGTGTGTGTGTGTGTGTGTGTGTATGGGTTCATGCAGGGGTGTGTGTGTGTGTGCGTGTGTGTGTGTGTATGTATGGGTTCATGTAGGGGTGTGTGTGTGTGTGTGTGTGTGTGTGGGTTCATGCAGGGGTGTGTGTGTGTATATATGGGTTCATGCAGGGGTGTGTGTGTGTGTGTCTGTGTGTGTGTGTGTATGGGTTCATGCAGGGGTGTGTGTGTGTATATATGGGATCATGCAGGGGTGTGTGTGTGTGTGTGTGTGTGTGTGTGGGTTCACGCAGGGGTGTGTGTGTGTGTGTGTGTTGGTGAGCAGTTGATGCTAGTGTCCTCCTCACTTGCTCTTTAATTACCCATTCTTCAAAGCAAGCTTTCCTTCTAGTTTAAATAAATGAAAGCACTATGGAAACAGATCGCCGAGAGAAGAGTGAAGAGGCATATTTACTACAAGCTGATAAAGCTTATGCAGTGTTTTAAGAACCACAGAAGGCCTGGAGCAGTGTAATAACATGGTTGTATTTTTATAAAAATTGGAAAAACCAAACGAACAAACCTAAGAACGTCTGTAAGTAAACCAGTTGTGTACTTGTCATTACAGAGCCCTTGATGGGCTGACGAGATGGCTCAGTGGTAAACAGTTACCTGACAAGCCTGACAGTCGAAGTTTAATCCCTGGAACCCATGTAAAGGTGGAAGGAGAGAACCAGCTTTACCAAGTGGTCCTCTGACGTCTATATACAGGCTATAGCAACTGTATAAGTAATACCAGTGATAAGTTACCCAGGAATAATGATATAACTTCATAAAATGAAAAAGCCCTTTGATCTTTGAAGCAAAAAAGAGAAGCTAATATATAGATAAAGGCATAGCAGGGTAAGATGTAGGTTGATGTTTTCTAAAACCTTAATTATTTGAAGAGTAGAAAAGGCTACATCAAAATAACAACTCTAAAAGATGAGCTTTTGGGGGAAGAGGGGTCAGTCTCCTCTAACCCAATCTGTCTTCAAACTAAGTAATTAAGATGCTTGTGAACTTCGGATCTTTGTGCTTCTACTTCTAATAGGCCTGTGCCATCATTTGCAGTCTCATATAGTTCTAAAGATCAAACCGAGGGCCTCTGTCATGCTAGGCAAGCACTGTACCAGCTAAGAACGGCACTGCCAACCCAAGATAAGCTCCTTTGAGGTTTATTTTCAGCCTACTTTTTTCTTGTAGAAAAGTGGCTCTAGGGGCTGGAGATGGCTCAGTGGTTAAGAGCACTGACTGTTCTTCCAGAGGTCCTGAGTCCAGTTCCCAGCAACCACATGGTGGCTCACAGCCATCTGTAATGGGAAACAGTGCCCTCTTCTGGTCTTGTGTGTCTGAGGACAGCGGTGGTGTACTCAGATACACAAAATAAACAAAATCTTAAAAAAAGAAAAAGAAAAAAGAAAAGTGGCTCTAATAAAGGGTTACCTAGTGACTGCTTTCCTCACGTATGTCTGTGTGTGTTCTTTGACTCTGAAGGCCTGGCTGTCATTTTAGTTCTTTACTTTAACATTTAATTACCCATTTTGTTGCCTATATGAATGATATTAGTTTTTTTTTTACACCTTATTGAATCCATAAAAGATAATCCCATTCCCCGGAGGGGAATAGTGTCTGTTCGTTTGTCCCGTCAATGGATGCTTTTCTAAATGACCAATGAGAAGCGTGGTGGTTTGAGTTTGTTCTCCCTTGCTTTAAATCATAGAACCCTTGTACTTCCTTTACTACTAGTATTCTGTACTCACCAAGTAAAGAAAGGCAGTTAAAGATTTAAAATGTTAAACTGAGAAAGATGCTCCACTCCCAGTTAGAAGCAGATTTTAACATGCAATTTCAGTCTTTTTTTTTTTTTATCACAATGTGTATCGTCTTGTATCCTACCCTTCCCCCCTTTCTTTGTAGTTCTATAATCAAGAGCCTTCTATTTTCTTCTAGTGTTGTGCTATAATTAGTAGTGTAGTCTGAAGTATAAAATGAAAGGTTTTTTTTCCCCCCTCGCAGAAACGCTGCTTATTCACTTTATTTTTCAAAGAACCTACTCAGTCTCTAGAAGTCATTCAATAATCCAAGAAACATCAATTAGAATGGACTGTGTAAAACAAGTGCTGGGGGACTGGATAACTGGTTAAGAAAGCTTCCTGCTCTTTCAGAGGGCTGGAGGTTGCTTCCTAGCACTCACATCTGGTGGCTCTTAACTGTCTGTAACTTCCGCTCCAGGGAATCAGACTTTTTCTTCTGGCTTCTGCAGGTGCCAGAAGAGATACTTCTCTCCTGTGTGCATATACTCACATACAACTCACATACATACATAACAGAAACATTGTTTAACTGCTGAATACTGAGTATTCAAGGACAAATTCTTGCCCCTAAATGTGCATCATCTAATTAGAGGCATACATGCAAATAACCAGGTGCCCAGAGGCACGTAGGAAGTTCTGACTTGGTACTTGTTCATTGATAACAGCTTTCTTTCTTTCTTTCTTTCTTTCTTTCTTTCTTTCTTTCTTTCTTTTTTCCCGAGACAAGGTTTCTCTGAGTAGCCTTGGCTGTCTTGGAACTCACTCTGTAGACCAGGCTGACCTCAAACTCAGAAATCCGTCTGCCTCTGCCTCCCAAGTGCTGGCGTGCGCCACCACAGCCCGGCGATAACAGTTTTCATATTGCACTATTTGCCTGTTCACTTGGCAGTTCTGTAAGTGCTCAAGAGCCAGGAAGGAATATGAATATGGAAATGGAATAAATGAGTAAATGAGTAGATATCTCTTATCAGTGCCAGGCCTGGCTTACAGGGTCTCCTACAAATTGGATCACTGAGTTGAGGGCAGTCTGGTCAGTCTATGTGGCAAGTTCCAGGCCAGCTATGGATACATACTGAGATCCTGTCTCAAACAAGCAAACAAACAAACAAAACAGGAATAACAGTAACAATGACAATAACAATAACAATGACAGTAACAACAAAAAACACAAGGTGTTCTGCAAAATATTTGATCACTAAAGATAAATAGGAAATTGTTTGGAGTAGAGATGGTTGAGAAACAGTGGATTTTGCATTCTTGCACATCAGCACAAATCTTACTTGATTTTTAGGGTTGTTTTGGTTAACAATGAGATCAGCATTTTGTAGGTGGTTTCACATTGCTTGACTTGTTAAAAGAGATCAATTTTACAGCCTCCTGGACTTTTTAAGGTTCAGAACATGCCCATAGATGAAGATCTGGGTGGATGTGGGCATGCTATGTTTTGCTGTCCTGTTGCTGTCTGTCTGTCTGGAGCTGTAGAGAGGGTGTTTATGCCCCTTCAGTTCCTATGGTCTTAACTCTGGAGTGGAATTCCTCCAGGCAGGAATTCTACTTTTTGATAGACTGGGGAGGAAATAAATCTGTTGCTCTGTGCCTATTTAAAAAATATTTCCATTTACCTTGGATAATGTACAAGAACAGGGTTTTACACATATTTAAGAGAAAACTGCAAATAAAAAGGATGTGTACACAGTAGCATGAATGGAGTGCTATTCTTAGCCTGGGCTGTAACCCAGAGGAGAACAGGAAACAAGATGCTTCAGAATGGCTCGAGCCAAGAGTCTTCAAGTCATAGGGAAACTCATGACAGCTGGTAGCATCCTCCAGACCTTCCTGTTTGGGTAGAAATTTATCCTCCTATATTGAGATGAAGGAAGAGATCCCTCTTGTCTAAGAGATCTTGGAGAAAGTAGATCAAATCTCAAGAAATGGATCTCCCACTTAGTCCATTTCTTCTGCAGAAATCCACTTGGTAGAGGAAACTGCTTTCCTCATGTTTGGAAGGGTCAGCTTCTGATGAGAGAGACCGAGTGATCGAAACCTTCAGCAATTTAAATACCCTTTCTTTTGTTCAGACTTTGTCATTATGCTTGAATTCCACTGAGCTTTGACAGTTAAAAGGCTGGACTTGAAATGCATGATGCATATTATAGCACACAGTAGTGAGTAACTAGACAGTGTAGACAACTTCTGGTCACTCAATGGCTACAGATTAATTGACTTGAATACATATAACATCTGTTAGTGGCCTAACCACCTGGCTTCCCAGTCTGGTGTGTAATAGAGAGTAATTTGTCCAGTTAGCATCATCCCAGAAGCCCTCATTCCTGTCACTGTCCTCAGATGATCATTGGCTTAACTTGAACTAGATAAAGTAAGTTAAATATATATCACTACTTATTACTTAATACCACCAGTTACACAGCAGCAGGCTATTAATAAAAGGATACATCTTTAATTTGAACCTGATATAAGATGGGTGTCTTCGGAGGGCCTGCCATGGCATTTCCTCCAAGCACATTCTTTGAAAAGGACCAGGCCTGGATATAAACCATTGCACTTCCTCATTTCTTTCTGTATAAAAAGACAATCTCATTTCCCCTTTTTTCCTTATTCTAAATACCACATTTATCTGGCTACTCCAAAAGATATCAACAGGATAGCCCTCATGGAAGAACAGAAATTTTATCTTAACAGTAGTACATAGAAACTTGACATCTCTTTCACCATTGATAAAATGTTGTGGAGAAACAAGTGGTTCTCCACAATGCTGCCTATAGACTTGAAACCATTTACTTAGTTAACAGAATGCTCTTAATTATGTTAACTATGTGCTGTGATTATTTAAGGTCTCCATGATATTAACATTTCAGACAATTTCTGTTGATGCTATGAGTTAGCCAGTAGCTGTCTTCATTTGGTAAGAAAGAGGGGAAGGTAAGATGAAGAGAATCGATTGCTGTCAGATTCTCCAAGGATGTGGTGACCATGTTAGAGCCAGACCCTGGAGACCTGGCTTAGAGAGAGGCATCAAGGCACCAGGTGCTTGTGATGTCATGTGCCTGTAATCCGTTAGTTTTCAGGATACAGTAGGAAGATCACAAGTTGGAAGCATACCTGGGCAATTTAGTGAGATCTTGTCTCAAGTGAAATATAAAAATAAGTAAAATAACAAAATAGGCTCTAGAGGTTGCTCAGTGATGGAGAACTTACCTAGCATGTCTAGGACCCTGAGTTAATCACCTATACCACAAAACAGCAACAACAAACTGTAAGCCAGAAAATCCATGAAAGTCACCATGAGTAGCTCCTGTAGATTCCCATACCTGAGCTAAATGAACTATATAGACCTCAGGCAAAATAATTTCCGGCTGGTAACAAGAATATACTTTGGCTTACAGCATGTCACATTTAGGTTTTCTGGTTTATTATATTGCTACTAAGTTTTTCTTGTTCTTCCTCCAGCCCCAAACTGCTAGCCTTGATTTGAGAGACAGCAAGAATTCCATTGTAAATAACTTTCTATAAGAAATTTGGAAGGAAGTAGGCTAGAGAATTGATCTTAATCTGCTAAATTATGATTAGTCCTTTTGAGTACGGTGAAGCTCAGAGCTGTTACTTTGGAAGTGTTCTTGGACTGAAACTCAGAGGAAGGTATAGAGCGGAGAATCTGGACAAGAAAGCATCTTTACAAAACCAAACCTTCCTATCCATGGAGTCTTAAGAACCTGCCTTTGACTTAGTGACTGCAGGGTGCCAGGCCAGTCACTGGTGCGAATTCAGAAAGTCTGCTTTTCATAACTGTGGATGGATGCATAGTCAACCAGCCACATGTCAAAGATAGGTGGGAAAATGGAGCCTGAGAAGGCTGAGGCAGAAGGGCCACAAGTGGGAAAGCTTTGGCTACCTAGCAAGACTATCTTTCTCCCACAAAAGGCAAAAAGTTCCAGAAAACTCCAAAAAGCAAAACTTTGTGCACTGAGTTCCTGTGTGCCTGACAACTGGAATAAAGTTACAGTATATCCCACTCCTGCTATTTCATATAACCTCTCTGTAGCATGTATTTTGAGCATTGTTCACCTTGTATTCTAAATAGTAGGTTTATGATAATTGAGTCTGTCTTAAATATATACAGACTTTTTTCTTGCCATCATTCCCTAAACAATATAGTGTAACAATGATTTACATATCACTTATATTAAGTATCATAAGTAATTTAGAGATGATTGAAACCATAGGGGAAGAACAGACAGATGGCTCAGTGGGTGAGGGTGCTTGTCCTGCAGGGCTGACATCCTGAGCTTGCTCCCCAGAACCCATGTGAAGATGGAAGGTGAGACCCAAATTCACAAAGTCCTCTGGCCTGCACACTGTGGGACGTGTGCCTCTCTGCATGCGTGCACCAGTGTGCACGTGTATACACACACACACATGCACACACACATGATAAGTAAGATTTTAAATGCAAAGAAAGAATTTGCATTTCAAAATGTATTGCAGAGTATGGCCGATCATGTGTAAATATGCCACTTAGGAGAAGCTTGAATGTTCCTGGATTTTGGTATCCATGTCTGTTTTGGAAAGGACCTCCACCAATACCAGGGAGTGACTGACTGTATATGAAAGTGTATTAAGTGTAGGAGTTTTAGGACAGGAGAAACGATGAGATACAGGCTCAAGGTCTTCCATCTTTTCTAGAAAGAGTCCTTTGATGTGAAGTCTATATCTATTTTGTCTAGCGAATTGGAATTGTGGTCTGGTTTCTACCCATAAAGACTCTGCTGATGATGTTGGACTCCTTAGTTCTCTTTACTTGGCATCAGTAGTAAGGCATGCAATTTATTGTTTAAGCTGTGCGGTGCCTGTTGTTGTTGTTGTTGTTGTTGTTGTCGTGCCTTGCATTCTTAGAATAGCAGAAAGGAACCGAGAAAGATAACATGATATCTCTAAGTACAGCCCAAGCCTCACCTAAACAAGCTCTAGCCACAGAGATTTCAGCCATTTTGGCCATGCCGTGTAAATTTTAGTGTGAGAGTAGACTGCTTAATCTTTAGAACCTCCATGTTCTTATTGTAGAGTGTGAACAAGGAAGGTAAAAAGAGCCGAGCACACCGAAGCTCATAGTGAGCTCTAGCTGCTTCTGTTACTAGGTGGAAAGTGTACAAACCCGCTCTGTCCCTCCACACTTCCTACTTTTTGTTTGTAAAGTGAATTTGACGTTCCTTGTGCAATGGTTGATTGAAAGCCAAGTGAGAGATTTGAGCTAATGAGCATGGATGGGTATCTCAAGATTCACATTTGGTCTGTACAACTTGTAGTGTATTTATAAATTGTATAAAGTACTATATTAAAAACGTACCCTAACTGCTTCTCCTTATCAGTCCTCTACTTCCTAGGAGTGCATTCTGACCACGTGCTTTAAATAACCTTCAGATGGTAATGTGGTAGATGAACACAGTCCTTGTGAGTCCATTTGCCCTATGCTTGGGAGTTCTATTCTTAGATTACAATGGCCGGAATAGAAAGCCTTTGACCCCACATCCCACTGGAGTCATGTGTGCCTGCCTAATGGAATTCTTTCGGAGCTTAGGACAAAGGACAATCTGCTTGTGTCATTGACTAGACCGGCATGTAGTAGACCATTAAAAAACAGTCTCTTGTTTGGGGTTTCTGAGCCTGGGTTACCTGGGACATCCCATGTTACAATCCTAATTAAAATCTTGGTCTGTTTACTCTGCTCTAGTCAAGGAGTAGTAAGGAAAATAAAGGGCAAACCTTTCCTATTTTATGTTTCTTTGGATCTGTGATTAAAGTGCTAACATCGTTCACTGTTTGCTAAGGAGAGTCCTGAGAAGAAGGGCTCTAAGCAGGTATTTTGCTTCTTTACTGAGCCAGACTTGTTTTTCACATATTATCTTGTTTAATCCTTAGTATTGTAAAATCAATAATAGAGGTAGAAATTGAGGTCAGAATTTGCCCAGGGGTTATGATCATGGGATTTCTACTACTGCACACTGCACAATGCCTTATATCATGGCAGATGACAGCGTGGTCGTTTCAGTAAGGAGACTCATGATTTAAGAGTATCACTAAATGTTTATAAAACACCTGAGTATGATTATTCCATTATACCTAGAACTCCTGACACTCTCTATAAAGATGTTTTGTGAGTCTATTTGGTTTCTCATTCTGAAGCCAAATGACTCTGGGGAAAGAGAGACTCTATACACAGGGAGTATGGTGGGCGTCTCCAGGAGCATCTTGATTTTTACTTACCCTGCTAACGACCAGATCCTCTGTTTCTGGAGCTCTTTTCTCCAGGGAACCGTTGCAACTTCCAGAGACATGATCTCAGCTTCATAACATCCCTGTTCAGATAGGAGAGGGCTGAAGTACCTACTGAGTGGGAGAGTCAGGCACAGATGGGAGACAGAGACCCTGAAGTTAGATAATTAGTCCAAGGTCACAGCAAGTGATTTGTAGCTCAGGTGATAAATGTGGCTAGGACCTGGTCTCCTGGATGTTGCAGCTTCCCTTGCAATATAATTTGTGCTCAGATACTTATCTGTCATAAACTTTCTTCTTCCTTTTTTCTTTTGGTGAGGAAGATGTTTTCACACTTAATGCCTGATTAATGTTGGGTTTTAATTTAGCCCTCAGGACAATCAATGGCCTAGCTGAGAAAACTGCTTTCAGAATGTGGTTTCTAACATACGTCTATTGCTATTTCTCCCATATGGTAACTTTTCTTATCCTATACTTTGCATGTGTTTAGTCTCCACGAGTTGAGAGCCTTGGGACTCCAAAGGTTTATCTTAACAGAAGAGCTTCTGAAGAGCAATGCTTTAGGGCGAAAATGTGAAAAATCCTGTTTTCCACTTACTACAGAAGTGGAGCACATTCTAGAATAAGCATTGCCTTTCTGTCTAGAAATAGTACAAATTTGGCATTTGTTATTAGTTGTTTAATTGTAATATTCTTTATAAATGTACCTTTTTAGCTGCCCCCATTACTCAGTTTTTATTGAAACATGAGCTTTCTCATGAAATATTTCTTTTTGTGTTTTACATGGGAGGAACTGAGTAAAATCCAGTGACTACATATGGTCTCTTCAGGAAGTAGCTGAGTTGTTTAGATTCTCAGCTATTTATTATGACATTTTTCTGGAAGTTTTAATATTTAATATGATAAAATAAGTTACAAAGGAGAATCTTTTACAAAAACAGATTCATTCACCTACAGGAGAGGATCACTAGTCAGTAAAGTCTGATTTAGTGGTCATCTTCTCTTCTTGTCCCTCCCATCTACTTTCAATAGGACAGCTCAACCAGTCTTAAAGAATGGAATTCAGGGAGCCGGAGAGATGGTTTAGTGGTTAAGAACACTTGTTCTTGTGGAGGACTTGGGTTCAACTGGTGGCTCACAACCCTCTGTATGTAATTTCAGGTCCAGGGGATTTGACTCCTTCTGATCTATGAGGACACCAGGCACACACACATTGTACATATATGCATGGAGGCAAAAACACTCATACACATAAAAATGAATCAATAGATCTAAAAAGTAGAATTCAGACCCTCCTTCCCTGTGCATGTCTACCTGTGCTTTTGCATCACAAGATTCTTCCTCTTCTCCCTATGCAGCCATGCTTCCTGTTCCCCTTCACCCTGCACTCTAGTGCACAGCGCTGGACTCATGTTGTCTTCCTTAATATGGCGAGCATGCTCAGCAGAGTCTTGTCTTAAGGCTCTCATGCTGCTGCTTCCTAGAACACAAGCATTTTCATAGTTCATTCCTCTGCTGTCTTGAATCTCTACTTGAAAGTTATCTTATTAATAGCCTTTGTGACAGTTCTCTGGAAAATGCACCCTGACCTGGTATTTTCTTTTTCTGTTTTTAAATGGAAATCAGACTTAGTTGTGTGTGTGATTTTTTTTTAATTTATTTATTTTATGTATATGAGTACACTGTAGCTGTCTTCAGACACCCCAGAAGAGGGCATCAGATCTCATTACAGATTGTCGTGAGCCACCATGTGGTTGCTGGGAATTGAACTCAGGACCTCTGGAAGAGTAGTCACTGCTCTTAACTGCTGAGCCATCTCTCCAGCCCCAACCTGGTATTTTCTATTTGATTAATTTCAAATCACTCCTCCCCGTCTCCCTCCCCCCACCCCCAACGATGCTCTAATGTTTCTGTGGGAAAAGGATTTTGTCTGGTTTGTTCTGCTCTGTCTTTAATGCTTACAAAGTGCTTGGTAGGTATTTGTTGATTGAATACACCAGCCAATTACTGATCAGTATCATTTGTAGAAGGAGTCTCTTGGACCAGTGTTGCCGTACAGGGTTTGGAGAGGGTATAGACAGTCAAGCTCTATTTGTTTAGAATAGGTATTTTCTTAATGTAAAAGGTATTTATTAACTTAAGACCCACTTTTAGCTTTAGGAGTATCATTTATTAATCAAAAAGTCAAAGGATGAGTTAGAAGGGAACTGGGAGACCATTTGATCTTTTTCTGTCTTGCTGTATATGTGAGAATAATAGAGTCCTGAAAGATAAGTGAATTGTCCAAAGTCATTAAGCTGGCTGTGGGTCCACCTGGAAGTAGGCTTCTGACGTCTGCGTTCATAGTCTTGCTTACATTTGTTTCCTAGTGGAAGGAGTTCTTGAACTTTTGAGACTGGACACTTTTTTTCTCCAGACTAAATAGGAGCCTTTCTCTTCACATTATAGGTCAGTATAGATGGGTAATGACTCAGTAATATGTGGAAAATCCCGGAGACTGACTGATGAGAATAGAAACTACCCAAGATGTGCCATAAACACCAAAGCATGCTTCCTCTTTTTATTGGCAGGAGATGTGTAGGGTGTAAAGGAAATGAGCCTTTGACACCCCAGTTGTTTTGTTACAGGCCACAGTGAATGGGTCTGCCATTTAAATTCAGATTTTTTGATGACTGGCCAAACCAGCTGCAAGCTTAGCCCTTTGGGCTAGCAGCTTTGATTTTGCCAACTGTTCATTTTCTTGATAAACTTCATTATTTCAGGCATTTGTGTATAGCTAGCTTATTGTGGGGTTGTCAGAGACGTATAGAGCTATTTCTTAGAGACAGTCATTCCTCCCCATGTAGCATGTGTCTTGAAGCTGGCCCATCTCCATTCTTTTTTGTAAGCATGTAAGGTCTTTTGTTTTAAAAGATGATGTGAGCATAGACTGTTTAAAAGGAAAAAAAAATGGAAACATTGGTGGGAGTGTGTTTTTAAATTGACCAAAGTGTAATTGGTGTGGCATTAATAAAAAGACAGGTTTATTTAATTTCTTGCTATGGTTTGCGATGCAGTATATCCTAATTTGATTTAGAAGACACTTTGGTCATTCATGAAGGAGATACTGTCCTTAATTCTCCCAATAGCTTCTTCTTATACTTCTAATCATCTTTATATCCATGTTTCTACTACATGAGTTTTATCCAAGCAAAGGCTCTGAACTCGACTAGTTTATCCATACATTTCCAGTCCAGATTTGATATCCTCTGGGGATGCTGACTTCCAGATACATATTTTGGAACAAGTGAAGTTCCAGTGTAGCTGTGCCACCTAGAAAGCTTCATTTTGCTTTGATTACAAAGCTCACTTTAACTTACTTTTTATATAGTAAGTGACCAAAATACAGAGCAGAAAGATTTAAGGCTGGGGGGTGGAGGGAGATACCCAGTGAAACAAAACTCATAAAATTAGGAACCAGGAGTTTGTCTGTAGATGGTTTCTTGTTTAGGTTGAGTATGAAACTGATTTCTCTATTTTATATCTCCTGACTTTGTAAGGTTATTTTTTGGGTGATTCTCACATATGAGTCTCAGTCACTTGTGGAAGCTTTTGATAGAGAGAAGTCAATCCTTGAGTAGTAGTTTTGGTTCCTATAGATTTTCTTATAGAGGAGCTAGAGGAGCTTTCAGGATCAGAAGTCTCCTGATAGTTTTGGTGTTTGAGACTGTGCTAGATTCTGACTTAACGTTTTTTTTTTTTAACCCATAGTGAATTCCCTGATCCGTTTGAGGCAGAGATAGCTTACAACATAAGTAGTAAGGCAGTTAAATCCTCTCCAGTTCTTATTTTCTGTGTTAAAACATCTTAGAGTTAAGTTCTGCTTTTCTCCTTTTTTTTCTTTTCTTTTTTTCTAGTAGTGTTTTTAATTTGCAATTTCATTTACACATAAGCAAAAGGATATTAACCCAGCTCTGGAAATAAAACTAAGCCTGCATATCAGTTCCCTAATTATTCTTCCTGTTCCACTTTTTTGCTATTTTGGAAGTAGGCTGACTGATCTCTCTCTCTCTCTCTCTCTCTCTCTCTCTCTCTCTCTCTCTCT